>BQNB010029902.1:0-55358 GCA_026074375.1 Tanacetum coccineum
TTTTGCAGAACCTTTGCGAGAGCCATCAGGTTTTGGCTCAGGTTAAGTTTGTCTTTGTTGATAGCCTCCCACCTCACTGGGATGAAGACATTGTTAGGGAGCACTTAAAAAGCTATGGTGTTATTGAGCGTGTCATGCTGGCACGGAACATGTCATCTGCCAAGAGAAAGGATTTCGAAATTTATTGATTTCACTACTCATGACTGTGAAGCAGGAAGAGTTTAGTCCAAATGATGAAAATGATGATGCTGGTGTGTCCGAAGAAGATGATAAAGATGTCGCTGAAGGTGAAGATAGGGTGAAGGATCTGGAAGATGGTGGTGATGTTTAGCCTTCCGTTCAAAATGTTGCGGGTGATGCAACACAGGGAAGTTCTGATGTTGTAGAATCGGTTGAGCTTCAAGAACCAGAAGTGGATGAGAAAGATAACATGGAAGCAGAAAAGGAACCGGTTGAAGATAAGGAAGCTGATATGGAAAAGGAGGAAGTGGATGAAAAGGAAAATAAGGCAGCAAATGATGAAGAAGCGGACAAAGTTCAGGAAATGAATATTGAAAAGGCGGAAGTGAATGAGAATGAAAATAAGGTTAACAGTGACGAAGAACCATTTAAGCTCCAGGAACCTAGCATGGAAGTTGTAAACGACAACCTGATGTTAGACCAAACGGTATAGTACTATGGAAAAGAGAAAAAGTTGAGACAAAGCTGTGAGATAAAGATTAGTTGAAGAATTAGGTTGTTAAAAGTAACATACACACAACTGTATTATACGTATAAAGTCTTTTTAATTAATAATTATAATTAATAATTTAAATATTTTTATCTTTTATTAAATAAACATCTGATTTTAAATAAAAACTTAAATCAAAAATGGAGTTAATTTGTACTCCCAATGCAAATAAATTAGGGATATGTTTAACCGAGCAAATAAGTACAATACATAAACTACCTATTTCCCACCTCATTAGTTAAAACATCATATGGATTTCAAACAAAACAACAATAACTCTTCAAAACCGATTAAACTTTTGAAAACTATATGTACATATCACTGAACATAAAATTTATGTTACTTAAATTATAAAAAGATATAATGGTGAAAACGAGTCGAGTTCGAGCCTGTCAGAGCTCGAGCTTGACTCGTTGTATGTTATGCATGCTCGAGCTCGGCTCATTTATACGAGTTGATAATGAAAAATTAAATCTTGCCTCGAGTTCGATGCGCAATATATCTATTTTGAGCGAGTTAATAATCTCGTATATAATACAAAAGGATTGACATTTAATATATGTTTAATACTTAAAGTATCTTAGTCTCGTTTAAGCTCGCGAGTCTAATCGAGCTTTGTAATAAAAAAACGTTCGTTAACTTTATTAAATAAAAACATATTACATAGCACATTATTGAATTGTGTTTCATCTTATAAAAAATATAAATACTGATTTTAACATAACTATGTTAAATCATTTAAATAAATAAATTGCCTACATATATACATATGAGTAAATTACGTACAGTACTTTAAAATATATTTTAAACTATCTTATCTATTTATATGTCATATAAGTAGGTACAGTACTATTCACCATCATCATCTACGGCTTTTACTCCCCATCTCACTTACCATATGAAAAATTAAGCTTATCCATTCAAAAAAGCTGCGTGAATGAAAAATTAAGCGGGAAACGAAAAGGGTTTAGCGGGAATTCAAGGCGCCTTTTAATTAGATCAAGTTTAAGATGATAAGAGATGCATAAAAAGTGGATTGCAGTTGTTGAATAAATATCGATATTCATTTTTTATAAATTTCATCGACTTAGTTCAATAAGAGGTACCCACAGAATTGTAGAAGCAATATCACAAGGATCAACAGCTTTTAACAACGTAAGTGCCTAATCTAATTTCAGATCTGCAAATAGTTTGGACTTTGGATGTATCAAAGGTTTTCTTTCGATTCTCTTTTTTGTTAACTTTATGGTTGTATTTTAATCATTATTGTTGTTTCTTATATGTTTCATAGTAATTGTTTTCAATTTCAAAGGTAGTTTTATCGAACAAGTGTTTTGTTGTTTATTTTGTATGATTTAGTTTTGCCTCTCAATGATTCAATGTGACCCTCAGAGTATGATTTTACAATTGATGGTATATTTGGAAAAAGATTGCAGTATTTTAACAATTAAAGATAGGATGTTATTGTGTTGGGGTGGTAATAAAGATAAAAACAAATGGCTTGGGTCAAATGGCCAATTATTCTTAATTCTTTCGATAAAGGAGGGTTAAACATTGGCAGTCTTAAAGCTTTCAACCTTGCTCTTCTTCAAAAATGGCGTTGGAGGTTACTTTCTTCCCCAAACGCCCTTTGGGTTCAGGTCATCAAAGCTTATCATGGTCAAGAAGGAGGTTTCGATACAAATGGTTGTAGCTTCAAGGGCATTTGGGCTAACATTGTTGGAACCTCCAATTTTCTCCACTCGAAAGGTATTATCTTATCTAACACTTTTCGTTTTAAAGCAGGTTGTGGCACTCGTATTCGATTTTGGAAAGATATTTGGGTAGGCGAGACTCCTCTTTTTACAAGGTACAATCGGCTCTATCATCTTGATCAAGACAAAGATTGTCTTATCATTGACCGTATTAATAATGGGCAATGGTCTTGGAATTGGTCTCGGACCAATCTTGGTGTTAGAAATCTTGCCTATTTATGTGACATGTTAAATGAGATCGGTCAACTAAATATTGATGTCAATGAAGATACTTGTACTTGGAGTCTTGGTCCTAATGGTACTTTTACCGTTAAGGATGCTCGTTATAGGATTGACCAAAATATCCTTCCCACTCTTGCTCATGCTACTACTTGGGATAAATCTATCCCCCGGAAGGTCAATGTGTTTATGTGGAGGCTTTCCTTGGACCGACTCCCTCATAGATTGAATCTCTCTTCGCGTGGTATGGATATTCCGGCCATCTCTTGTCCTTCTTGCAATGCCAATGTTGAATCTGCTAATCATGTTTTCTTCGAATGCGACATTGCTACCGATATGTGGAAGCTCGTTTTTAGATGGTGTGATATTCCTCTTTTTCAAGCTTCTTCTTGGGATTCTTTCAATGATTGGATCATCTCTTGGCATGCTTCTAAAGAGAAAAAACACAGGTTCTATGTTATTACTACTTCGGTTCTTTGGTGGCTTTGGAGATACCGAAATAGCGTCACGTTTAACTCTCAACCGTTGAGGAAAAGTGATCTATTCGATAATGTTCGTTTCTCTTCATTTTCGTGGCTTCACAATAGGGACCATATGAAGTTATCTTGGAATGACTGGCTTATGTATCCCCTTTCGATCACGCGTAATGGCAATGGTTAGAGCTGCTTTTGGTTTTTTCCTGAAGCTGGCGTTCAAGTTCGCTGGGTTGGCGTACCTGTACGCCAAGGTTTTTTCGTTTGGCATCTTCGTCGGTTTTGAGGATGGTTCTTCTTTTCATCCTTCTCTCGGGACTTGTTTGGGGTTTCATCAAAATCCATCCCGAAGTGAAAACCGGTGGCTCGGCCTCCGGGATGGGGGGTTTTTCTTTTGCCGAAGTGAAAACCGATCCGTCGGCCTTTGTGTCAAAAGTTTTTTCATCCCTTTTGATTCCCTCGCAGTTAAAGTCTCAGGATTTTACCATTTTTTGATGTTATGTAATTCTTTTTGTTGACTCTATTGTACTTTAAGTTTCTAGCGTCTTGCTAGACTCTTTTTTATATATATTCCATCTTTGCCGTTAAAAAAAAAAGTAACAACACAACTTAAAAGACTTACAGAAATCATTCAACATAAGTTATGTATATGTAAAACATTAAACGGAAGTTACTTAAAATCACTGAACACATAATACTAGAAACGTCTAGAAGCTAGATAGTGTTGGAAACACAAGTGCCTTTTAGGCTTATATTCTATGAAGAGAAGGACACTTAGAGAAAGTTTACAATGTCTCTTTATTGCTTAACTTTGTTTCAGTACAAATGCTTACACCAACACCTATTTCTCTATAAACAGAAACTCTGCTCGAAAATTCGGAAAGTAACTTGCGTGTCAAAAACAGGATGTACTACGGAGTGAGAAAACTTGCCCGAATAATTCTCGGAAAGAAACTTGCATTTCTGATCGGAATGGATCCATGGAGCAACGTTACGTGTATGGAGCTGATATTTTTCGGTGTAAAAACTGAATGAGCAAAGGATTTTTTTTTATAGGTAAACTTGTCTTGGTCACCAAGACAGTGATAAATATAACCCGATTTGATATCTTCCATTTTGCATAACTTGTTCTTAAAGTTTAAACCAATTCTAAAAATAAATGGATTCTAGAAACCGTTAAAAACGAAAACGAAATCTACGTAGGTGTTCAAATAAAACTAACCAAAGGAATTTGATAGGCAATACCAAGATTTCTATATAAACACATCAACACTTCCTTTATTAGGCGATGTGGGATATAATAATTTCCCAGATTTTGTGTTTTAAGTGCATCACTTTTAGACACGATATCTAATTCATTAACTATATTTTGGACATAACACAAACCTACTAGCTAATATAAATATAATATATATATATATACACACACACACTAATGTCTAAAATTTGCAAAAAATCATTTTGCAAAACCCATTTTTCCAACAAATACGTGTTCTCTCATGATCGTATTCATTTAAGTGTTTAAGACATACTAATAAGCAGCTGCTAATCTCTTTAAACATTTATCTAGGGTAGATTAGATTAGCTAAATTAGTTTGGGTACCAAGCTAGCATGCTGTTATAATTTTGTTTGATTAAAATAACAAGTAAAGTTCAAGATCCGGTGCAAATATCTTCGTCAACTTAACATCATTTTATTTCATCTATATATGAATCACGTGTTTAATATATCCCGACGTAATACCAGATTACACTTATTCAGGGGTATAAACGAATTGAACGTTCAGTGAACATCTCATAAACCACCAAAAGGCTTGTGTCTCAATGGTACCCAATGTAGTGTATGAAGCTCTCCAATTCAAATGGTTGTGGGTTCAAGTCCTGCTTAAGACATGTTTTTTTTTGGTTTAAATATTGTGAGATAGTTTAAATTGCCGTTTAAAAAAAAATCTCATGAACCATTCGGTAAAAATTTCGCTTATATTCGCTTATTATTTTTTTTAACGGCGAACTTATTAAAAAAACAACTAGCAAGAAGCTAGAAAAGATTACAAAGTAAGATTCGGATTTTTCAACCACTCAACCCAACTAAATCTAGCCTTGCATCTAAATCTACACTAATAGAACGAACACAAAACTAAATCATCAAAAAGAATCGCTTTAGAAGGACTTCTTGAATCAAATAAGGACTTGTTCCGAAAATTCCATACGAACCACCACATAGCATAAAAAACCCCTTCCAACATGTCTCTATGTTTCGAATGCAATCTAAGAAAACAAAAATTTACGTTTGTTTAGTTAAATGAATGAACATAAACAATATCCGTTCATTTATGTTCGTGAGAATCTGATTATTCGTTCGCTGACGTTTATTTATTTGTTTCCGTTCATATACCGTATCGTTTTATTATATACTTTATAAATTATTTTACTTTAACAAAATTATATAACACAATATTTATAATTTTTTATGAAGTTTATGTTTATTAGTCTATGTTCGTATATGTCCGTTTGTTTATATATTCTTTTAATGCTTAATGAACGAACATAAATGAACATGAATAATTTTATTTTATTAATAAATGAACGTGAATAAGAAAATTCGTTTGTCTTTCCGTCATTTATCTGGTTAAAATTAAACCGTATATAAATAAGGCTTCGTCCGATAAATTTGGAGCGGTCTATTTACTAGTCCATGTGTATGAAAATCATAATGGACTTTCTGTTGATCATATAAATGAGTTTTTGAATTTTATGTTTGTGTGCTTAAATCACTAAACTTAGGAAAAAAAAGTTTGTTTTATTTTTTTGATAAATATTTAGGATATATTAAACAAAAATAATTGTAAACTGTTAACTGTAAGCAAATAGCTATATATTATAAGCTGTTACTGTAACTAGTAGCTCGTAACAATAGTACCATCTTTTTGAATAAAAGTTAGTGGTAGCTGTAACTATAATATGTTTAATGACATAAAAGAGCACACTTATTTAGATAACTCGTTATATAAAATATTTTAGGGTCGTTTGGGATTAAGTTCAAAGATCGGGTCATTCTAACTTTCTTGGTTGTTTTGATCAAAATGTTATTATTCTTAGTTTTTATTTTGTTGTTAATATTATTACTTTCTTATAAAATCTTACAAACCGTATAGAAAAGATAGTTAATCTGATAGTAATGGTGGCCATAAACTTGACCAAGCAGTCATGTCATCTCAGCTAGACTAAATGCTTTTAGTTAAACGACCTCAGTCACAAAAACAAAACACACTCCACAAAAAATAAATAACTCACACAACCTCACTTAATTCTTTTGGTCGGCCAAGCAACCCATCAATACATTCTTTGGATGTGGGACACGTTCTCTTTAGTCTTCGTAAAGGGAGGGACGCGGTCGACATTGGGGGACCGACCAATCATTCGGTCGCCACTACGTTTAGTTTTACATAAAACCTGTTATAAATAAATTATGTAAGAATGATAAAAGGGTAATGTAGAATGGTAATGTGTTTCATATTTCATTTCTCAACACATGGTTGGTACTTATAGATTACAATGAGATTAGGATAATGATGAGATTGAGATACACCTCATACACAAGATAAGAACAATTATTACATCAACTAACGATTGACAATCATAATAATGATTGACAAATCATACAGTTGTCACACTTATCTTATAACTAAGACTAATGACAACTAATTGACAGCTAACACTCCCTCGCAGTCCGAGCGGCGAAATCGCGAAAGCTCGGACTGGAGTAGAAAACTAGAAAAGAGAAAAATAACAGTCGTGCGGATTTGTGACCTCGGCACAAATCACCAACACAAATTACGGGATAATTCAAAGTATCCCTATAACGGAGAATAATTCAAAGTATTCTCTCAAAGATATAATAAAAATAAAATAAATTTTTTTTTGTTGGCTGTCAAATAGTAACTCCATCATGTGACTAGTGTGCCCATCATATCTTTTTCTCTGACCCCACTTGTTGATGTTGGAAAGCCCCATGCCCCTTCACAGTTCACACAAGCTCCCACCAACCTTGTTGTTGTGACCTGATTCATTTCTTTTTATACTTCCACCTTTACCATCACATATATTGCACAAGGTGCTGGTGCCTTAGCAGTCTTTATTATAAACAACCAAAGAGAACTCTACAAGATGGTTTGTGATCCTGATGAAACTAATCAAGAATTCACATACCCACCGTAATGCTACCACAAGTAGAAAAGGCGAATTAAATTTGGGATCCCTCCGAATCATCGACGAGTTGCCGATGACCGGAGGACAACTATTTTGTGATGAAGGTTAAGGTTTTTGGTGTTTTAAGGATCTTTCTAGCCTGATACCATGTAAGAGAGTAATGTAAAATGGTAATGTATTTCGTATTTCATTCCTCAACACATGGTTGGTACTTATAGATTACAAGGAGATTAGGATAAGGATGAGATTGAGAATTCCTTTGACACCAAAATTTGTGCCGTAAATCCCGTAGACACCTAAGAAACTGGCTATAGTGGGACCATTTTTTTTTCATTTACATAAATTAAAACATACACTATATAACTAAAATAAACTTCATTAAAATTAACACACTGTTACATTTGCGGTGTGGAAGAACCCATGAATTCAGCTTTTTTTTTCATTATAATAGTGAAATGCAAAAACTCCATGAGGACTAATAATGTCCAACTAATATAACAATAAGAGTTTAAAAAAAAAAATAAATTTTCTATTTAGTTAATAATATAGCATTTTTCTTCATAAAGCGTCTTCTTCCATGCTGCGCCTTTATCTGCATAAAAATCAAATACAAAAACACAAACACAAAGAAAAAATCCAACTGCGATGGCTGGTCACCACGGCGCAAACGGCCCATCGGCGCCGACATAGGTAAGTGGCCCATATAAAGAAATGGCGTGAGCGCATGACGCCAAGCCATAACACAACGTACCTTGTGCTATAAAACAAAAGTATGTTTACTCATACCTACATTAAATAATGATTTATATTGAATGATCTAACTTTGAATAAACAACCATTTAATTAAAAAAAAGCAATCAACTTTTTTACATGTATCGATTTGATTCGTGAATTAAAAAGTGTTTCAATTATGATAAAAGACTTAAATTTTTGTTCAAAAAGTTTAAAACCGGTTGACCCGCTGTCGGAAACCGTCCGGATAACCGGGTTTTGCTTTGTTGGAGAACCGGATTGAAACCGTCGGGGTTTTCTTTTTTCGTTGACGCCGGGTCGACCCGGTTTGGTAAACCCGGCCGGGTCATGACTTTTTATCAAAAAAATATAACAAAATCTTTTTTTCTCAAGGATTTTTTTTAATGGATAAAATTGAATGATGAGTACTATTGTTTAGTTAAAATCTTATAAATGAGGAAATTAAAGGTTATAAACTAACTATATACAACACCAACTAATTTTTAATATAGATTGTTATAACTTAGATTTATATAAAATTAGTTGTTGCAAATATTTGCTATATTATAATAGATATAGAACTTAAAAACAAAGCTTATCGGTAGAGTCTTAATATTTTTCATCGGTTCAATCGAAAGTATGATAAATAAAATTCGAATAAATTGAGAGAAATAACACAAGAGGGTCTGGCGGTCTCATTTAGTCTAATCAGTGCCTCAGGGTGATCTTCTCGTCTCAAAGTCTACAGCGGTCTCACACACGCGTGAAGAAGCGACACCACATATCGCGCGACACCCAAGAATAGCGCCGTGTCACGCCACTGAGTTCGTCTAAACATTGAACGAGAACGCCATCTCTCTACACCCTTCCAACCCTAACACGCGCGGTTCTACACCCAACAACACAGACCTTCTCCCTACACTCACAACCCAAAAAACACTACTCGCGCGGACGACTCTCCACACAGAGCAAACACTTAAAACACACAATTTTTACATATTAAATATAGGAAAAAAAGAATACATATGTATAAAACCCGTTCGAACCCCGGCGTTCAACCGTTTGAAGCCTCCTGAAACCGGTGATTAAACCCGGGACGATATGAAAAAACCGTGTTTTAAAACATTGCTAAATATGCCCGAATATTCATAGAATACCCGTTTAAAAACTTATTTAAACTAGCAAAAAGTCCTACTAACATATTAATAACAGTTTTAGTCATAAAAAAGCACAGTAACTTTTCTCAAAATGTATCACTCAATTTGATACTGAACTAAAAGACTAAAAAACCCATGACATGTCAATAACTTAAATTTCCGGCAAACAAGTTCTTCTACATGCACTATTAAAACCACAATGAAAGTTAGTTGCATAAAGTAAAACACTAATCAGTTCCAGTACCAAATTGGTAGTACATCTGAAAAATGCTATTTTATGACCAAAACCCGATTAAAATTTGAAGTAAAAGTGTATAACATTATATTCTTTACTATGTACTCGTTGTTTGAATCAATTCAACAGTCATTCACACGCTTGAGAACCATTCATAAAGCAGACGAAAGTCATGTTGAATTTCTGGTCTTTTTCCTCATCCAGTAACGACTTAAATGTGTTTCATACTTTCATTTATATAAGTAAACAAGAATATGATTACGTCTTACTTTATAACTTTTTGACAACACTATTGAATATAGTATATTTCCAAAACTCTCTTGGAATTTTTATATGTGATTTTTTTATATTTGGAATACCGGAAAATATAATGTATTTACGCAATGACTTAAGCTTCAAGTTGATTTGAACCGGGAATGATTTGGTCACCATATTCCTTCTATATATATTTATATGTTTTCTCAAGTAATTAACATTAGATAATGTTGTAAAACAAATACAACTTTGAAATGGGATTTTGGAACCGTTTTCTTAACGGGAAGAAACAATGTATATTAAACGTCCATCTAAACAAACATACATATTTTGTTTTTTTACTATCTATACATTTTGAAGCCTGGTACTAAGCGTATTCAACTCGTGTTTTGACGAAAACGCTAACCCACGTCGCCATAACTGTACCGACGCTCGCGTTTTCGTGCCTCGAGCTATACTAGCTAGCCTAAACGGTCCCGAAAAACGCCACATGATGGCGCGAGACACTGTACCGTGCCTCGCGTTTCCGTGTCTCGCGCCATCGTGTATTTAATTTTTATTTTTTCTTATTTTTTAAGAAATGCGGAGACACAAAAACACAAGAAATGTGGTGTTAACCAGAGAGATGGTTTTTGGTGTTGTGGTGATTTATGATGTTATGAGAAAAAGTGATGATGTGACATCACTTTTTCCCACGGCACAAGCACGGCTCGACCGTACCATATGCTCTAAATAGTAGTGCAGAAGTTTTAAACAAGCATTTGTAGTATCATAAAAGAAATTTTTTGATCCTAATTACATACAACTATGTATAAGCACAAGAATAGAACCTACAAAGATTGCGAGAAAAATATAAGATATGAATTGGACACAAGTGAAATTGTCTTTGCGAAGCGCGAGCAACTCAAAACTAGTAATAATCAGGGGCAGAGCTACTAGGGTGACTAGTGGGTGTTGAGGCACCTCTAATCAACCTACTTCTCTCATGAGTTACTTATATTAATACTCGTTTTCTACTATGCTTGTACCTCCCAACCTCCATACTCACTCAGCCATCCCTTATCCCTAAAAAGCGTTTTTCGTAAACACGACCGCGCTCCCTTAACTAAAAATCTTGGCTCCGCCCCTGATAATAATCATTCCATTAAGCAATACATTAATAAAATACGAAGTGTTCGGTTATTGCACTTAGATAACATCTATGTTGTACAATAAAAACAACAAACATAATGTGTAAACGTTGATAGCGTTTTGATTATTTTTTTTTTGAACGGCAACATATTATTAAACTACAAGCAAGACGTCTAGAAGAACATTACAAGAAATAAGATAGGATTTTTAAACCAAGAATCCATGACAACCCTATTACATCTACTAAGCACCAATTATAGAAAAAGAACAATATCGCGAAAAGGACCGATCTTCTAGGAGGTGCTCTTCGAAAATATACGGGTTTCCCGAACCCCCAAATAAACCACCACGCAATATAACAAACATCCCTCCAACAAAACATAACTTTTATCGGTAGACGACTGCAGAAAACCAAGAATTCCATTCGAAAAATTCCCAAAACCCGCCAATCAAGATCCACCAACGCATATCCTAAAACGGAAGATGTTATGAGCAACTCACATTCGAAGAAGAATATGATTGGATGTCTTCCCACAACGAACAAAAGACACATTAAGAATCCAAAAGCAATTCCTTCCTCTACGAGCAAGGTAACTCTAGTAGGAGAAAGTCAGCCGTGCTTTCCAAGCAAAAACATTAATCGTAATTGGAATGTATTTCACCCACTCGTTGTGTTCAACTTAAAGAGAAGAAATAAATTATCGAGAAAATTACAGACCTCTTTTACACGAAATTCCCCGTCTCCTGTTAAGTCACAGATCTATCTATCGTGGGCTTGAGATAAAGTCACCAAATCCAATAATGAAGATAAATCCAGCATCTGCTGGTTTTCAATCCCTGCCCTCACCGGTCGTCGAAAAGAAACCGAAACCTCATCATGCATTTAGCTACAACCGTACACTCCTATCCGTCTAGAGTGCAAACAAACGAGGAAAACGAATCCGAAGAGGCTGATCACTCCAGCCATTGATCGTACCAATCGAGTACGCCCACCCATTAACCTATTCGTTTTTTACAGTGACAAGAAATTAAAATCCTTTTCTTCCTACAAATGTATTCACCAGAATAATAGAACACCAATTAGAAGAAAGTATTTACCGGATGCGAGGTGATCGAAGGACCATACAAAGCTTTAATAACCCGGAACCACATCGAACCAACTGTGACATAAACGGCCAGACCCATTTATAAAAGGAGTGCTCGAATAAGAGCATGAAAACTTAAAACGGCCTAAACCTCCATTTTTCTTCGAACAAAAATCTTATTCGCAACGGGTCCCAAGTAATTTCTATTCGTGTCCATTGCCATTTAAAGAACTTACTACGAACCGCTTCCATGGAATTCAAAATAGTTTTTTAGGCACCTTAAAATAGAACAATAATAACGAGATGCCCCATAACCGCTTTCAGAAGAGTCAATCTTCCGCCAATAGAAAGCGTTCTCACCTTCCATTTAGAAAGACGGGATCTTCCGTTAAATAGAGCAATATATAATTTATTTATTTTTAAACAAATAGAGCAATATAAATTGAAAGCACCGGGTACCTTTGTACCGTTGGGTTGGTGCTATAGGCAAAAAGTTATGCCACGTCAGCGAAAACTCCTATGTCATCAGAATTCATTTGACATCATATTTTGTGTCGTATCCCGTGACACCAGAAAATGTGGTGTCATTGGACAATTTTTTTTTTCATTTACATAAAATAAAGGATAAGGATCCTCTCATGTTCATTTGAACATGAGAGGTAATGTTCTGCTTTATGTGATTGTACATTTAATTAAAATAATCAAATATACAATCAGATAAAGCAGAACATTACCTCTCATGTTCAAATGAACATGAGATGATCTTTTTCCTAAAATAAAACATACACAATATAGCTAAAATAATCTTCATTAAAATTAAAACACTTTACATTTTGTGATGGATATAACGCCTGAATTCGTGCTTTTTTTTCATTTATATAGTGTAAGAAAAACACTATGAGAGACTAATAATGTCAACTTATATAACAATAAGGTTTAAAATAAAAATAATAAAAATAATAAATAAAAAAAAAAATTAATTATTATACGCAATTCTTCATAAAGCGTTATCTTCCATGCTTAGCCGCCACTATCTCAGCATAACAAATCAAATACCACAAACACAAATAAAAAAATCCAAACATGCAAAATGGCTGGGTCACCACGACGCGCATGGCCATGGCGCCGCGCCCCGGTATAGTGGCGCCATATAAAAGATATGGCTTGTAGGCCATGACGTCAAGCCAAAACACAACGTACCTTGTGCTTAGGTATGCAAAAAACCCCCCGTACCAGATGGAGACCCGGCCTCAAACCCTAATGACCGTGGAATCCCCGAGTTAGACCGGGGAAGGGGGATGGGGACGGGGAATCCCCGAATTATGAAACCGGGAGGGGATAAACATAAATCCGCCGCCCCGTACCCGACCCGGACTTTTTAATGTACAAATATATAAAATTAATTGTATATAAATGCTACATTTTTTCATGTACAGTAAAACTCGATAAAATAATACTCGAACACTTTACATTTTGTGATGGATATAACGCCTGAATTCGTGCTTTTTTTTCATTTATATAGTGTAAGAAAAACACTATGAGAGACTAATAATGTCAACTTATATAACAATAAGGTTTAAAATAAAAATAATAAATTAAAAAAAAAATATTTATTAATATAGCATTTTCTTCATAAAGCGTTTTCTTCCATGCTGCGCCTCTATCTGCATAAAAATCAAATACACAAACACAAAGAAAAAATCTAACTGCGATGGCTGGTCACCACGACGCGAATGGCCATGGCGCCAGCCCCGGTATAGTGCGCCATATAAAAGATATGGCTGGAGGCCATGACGTCAAGCCATAACACAACGTACCTTGTGCTTAGGGATGGCAATAAAACCCGTACCCGATGGAGACCCGATCCTCAAACCCGAATTGACCGGGGAATCCCCGAGTTGACCGGGGATGGGGATGGGGACGGGGAATCCCCGAATTATGAAACCGGGGATGGGGATAACATAAATCCCCGGCCCCGTACCCGACCCGAACTTTTTAATGTACAAATATATATAAATTATTTGTATATTAATGCTACATGTTCATGTATATGTATAAGTTAGTAAGTATTGACAAGTATTATACTTGAAGTATATTTGTATGTATATGCCATATTTAATGAATCGACTACTTTTAAAATGTTAAGTACTAACTACATATTATTCAACTAATATATTTTCTGAATACACACATTCGATCCATTTTTATTTATATAGTATATGTGATATTTTAGTATTTACGATGCTTTAAAGTTGAATGAAATTTTAATTAATCAAACTATGTACAACGTATGCGTTCTAAGATATTATGTAGGTCAATTCTTTATATTTTCGTTTAGTTGTGTAATTTTTATGCTCAATTTATATGGGCGAAAAATCCCCGAATCCCCGTGGAGATTCCCAATCCCCATTGGGTATGGGGATGGGGATGTAAATCGATTCCTCGATGGGGATGAGGACGGGGATGAGAATGAGGCTAAGAAACGGAGATGAAGATGATAAATACAATCCCCGAATTCCCCGACCCATTACCATCCTTACTTGTGCTCTATAACAAAAGTATGTTTAATCATACCTACATTAAATAATGATTTATATTGAATGATCCAACTTTGAATAAACAACCATTTAATTAAAAAAAGCAATCAACTATTTTACATGTATCGATTCGATTCGTGAATTAAAAAGTGTTTCATTTTATGTTAAAAGACTTTTATGTTTTGTTCTAATATGCACTAATATTCATAGATCACCGGTTAAAACTTAGTTAAACTAGCAAAAAATCCTACGTAACATATTACGTAGTAATAACAAATTTTAGTCATAAAATAGCAGCGAACTTTTTCAAATGTATCAATTTGATACATGAACTAAAAGACTAAAACACCCATGACATGTCATTAACATTAAATTTCCGGCAAAACAAGTTTCTACATGCATATTAGAACAAAACATGAAAGTTTGTTGCATAAAGTAGAACACTAATCAGTTCCAGTACCAAATTGGTACATTTGAAAAATTATTTTACGACCAAAACCCGATTAAAATTTGAAGTAAAAGTGTATAACATTATATTCTTTACTATGTGCTCGTTGTTTGAATCAATTCAACAGTCATTCACACGCTTGAGAACCATTCATAAAGCAGACGAAAGTCATGTTGAATTTTTGGTCTTTTTCCTCATCCAGTAACGACTTAAATGTGTTTCATACTTTCATTTATATAAGTAAACAAGAATATGTTACGTCTTACTTTATAACTTTTTGACAACACTATTGAATATAGTATATTTCCAAAATGTTTGGTATTTTATTGTTGATTTTCTTATATTTGTAGATACTGAAAAATATATAATGTATTTACGCAATGACTTAAGCTTCAAGTTGATTTGAACCGGGAATGATTTGGTCACCATATTCCTTCTATATATATTTATATGTTTTCTCAAGTAATTAACATTAGATAATGTTGTAAAACAAATACAACTATGAAATGGGATTTTGGAACCTTTTTCTTAACGGGAAGAAACAAGGGTTTTTAAATTCAACTAAACAACATACAGTAATTTGTTTTTTACTAGATCATAATCTATACATTTTGAGAGCCCACGGTACAATGCGTTTTCGACTCGCGTTTTGACGAAAACGCTAACCTACGGCGCCACAACTGTACCGACACTCGCGTTTTCGTGCCTCGAGCCGTACTAGCTAGCCTAAACGGTCCCGGAAAACGCCACATGATGGCGCGAGACACTGTACCGTGCCTCGCGTTTTCGTGTCTCGCGTCATCGTGTATTTAATTTTTATTTTTTCTTATTTTTTAAGAAATGTGGGGACACAAAAACATAAGAAATGTGGTGTTAACCAGGGAGAAGGTTTTTGGTGTTGTGGTGAATTATGATGTTATGAGAAAAAATGATGATGTGACATCACTTTTTCCCACGGCACAAGCACGGCTCGACTGTACCATATGCTCTGAATGTTAGTGCAGAAGTTTTAAACAAGCAATTTTAGTATCATGAAAGAAATTTTTTGATCCTAATTACATACAACTATGTATAAGCACAAGAATAGAACCTACAAAGATTGCGAGAAAAATATAAGATATGAATTGGACACAAGTGAAATTGTCTTTGCGAAGCGCGAGCAACTCAAAACTAGTAATAATCAGGGGCAGAGCTAGTAGGGTGACTAGTGGGTGTTGAGGCACCTCTAATCAACCTACTTCTCTCATGAGTTACTTATATTAAACGTCGTTTTCCTACTAGTGTTTTACCTTCGGCCTCCCTTATCACTATAACGTTTTGCGTTAATCACGACCGGCCTCCCTTAACTAAAAATCTTGGCTCCGCCCCTGATAATAATCATTCCATTAAGCAATACATTAATAAAATACGAAGTGTTCGGTTATTGCACTTAGATAACATCTATGTTGTACAATAAAAACAACAAACATAATGTGTAAAACGTTGATAGCGTTTTGATTTGATATACTTACCGTGTCTCTTTAAATGAAGAAATTTGGTTTCGGAAGTAAGCAAATGCATGGATATATATTTGTTTATGTGTATTTGGTACACTTTGTTTTTGAGTTAGAGTTAAGAAAATAAATGAAAATGAAACACAAAAGGTTGTGTTTTCGAGTATCACTTAAGAAAGAAAAAAAAAGAAATGAAAAGAAACTTGGTGTTATTTTGTTGATTATTATAGTAAAGTGTTTCGTCTCAATTTTAAAAGGAAAGTGTTTACTTTATTTTTCTTTACTTTTCTTTAATAAAAGAACTCAAGAACACAGCTTCCGGCGAAGAACTAAAAATTTTGAAAAACCATAGAAACCGCAATTTAGAGCTTTGATTCATGTTTTTCCCTTAAATCTTTTTGCAAAAATTGTGACAAGTGACAAATTTCAAGTTAACTTTTATTTATTAACTTGAATATTTTATTCTAAACTACTAAATATTAGACTTTACGTGGGCTGTGGAGGTGCTGGCATTGTCGGTCATGCGTCTGGTACGCCTCACATACATGATTTGAAAGTCTGCATAGCTAGTGTACCTGACCCGGGCCTGACTCATCATCTGTGAAAGTCCAACAACCGTCCAAGTAGAGAATCGAGAGAAATCACGAGCCATACTATCCAATACATCTCTCTGCTCGCCTAGTGCTCCTCGAATCTCATGAACATCCTCCTCTACCTTGGCTAACCTCTGTGCCATAGTCTTAGATGGTCCGGCTGCAGGTGGAGGCGGTTGAGGTGCCTGCACGGGGTGCTGGAACAGCCGAAGCATCCTCATCAACTATAAGAGCATCCTCAGCGACCTCAGGGGCACCAGCCGCAGCAACCTGATGCCTCTCTGGTCCTAGGTCAACCCAAGCCCAAGTATCGTCAATATCCATGCAGATTTGTAGCCTCACCAACTCAGCCATATCAATAACAGGGAGGTCTCGCACAATCACAATCAGTCCCTAGAGTCTCTCCTCAGTAAGCAGTCCAAAATGCTCAGCCAGACGAGCAACAAACTATCCTCCAGATATCATAGCCCTCAGCTTCCACCCCGAAGCGAACAACCTCAAGTACCTAGCCAACAGATAAAGAACGTTGACTAAGCCAACGTCCATCCCTCTCAGATAAAATAAATCAGTTACGGTCACCTTCTCAGGTGTCTGACTCCTCCTAGCAATGCTACAGGCGATGAGTCTGTGGCATAATCTCAGCATCGGATCCCTGATAAGAGTATAGGAAGGGGGTGTACCTAGAAAATTCCCCGCAGACGATATCCCTACCCAGTAAGCACTCAGATCCCCCTTGCCTCGCACTCTTGGCCCAGTATGCATTGAATCCAACCGACTCAATCTCCTCAGCAGTATGTAGGCCCATAGCCAAAATAAACTCTCTCTAGCTCATACGACGCCTAACTCCTCCTAACTGAAACTGTAAAGCCTCAGTTGTATCTAGATCAAGTACTGCATCTCCAAACCTAAATGTACTACTCCCCCCGTCCCATATTAAGTGTCCATTTTTGACTTTTTGAATTCTTTTTTCATAAACTTTGACCGTAAATATTTTTCTTTATGTTATATAATGCTTACTGAAAATTATACCAATGAAAAATACATTCGAAACTCTATCCATTCATATATTTTGCATTGAGTATCATATAACATAAGAAGAAATAATTAAGGTCAAAGTTGAAGAAAAAAGACTTTAAAAAGTCAAAAATGGACACTTAATATGGGACGGAGGGAGTATTAAAAATATGTTTTTGGATATGTATGTGTATTTTTAAGTTTTGCAAGGATATTAAAGTAATTATGAAATTTGAAAATATATTCATATAATTTTAAAGTTTTACAAGGATATAGATATAAATGTCCCTATTAAAAAATCCACTTTATAACAACATACTTTATTAAATATCTCACATACACTAACAAAAAAAACATTAAAACAAAAAGGGAAGCCTACATTTTTTTGCGACATACAGTAAGGATGAAAGATGAGGCTTGCCTCACTTGGTGAGTGCTCAAACCGACTTCGACCGGCCTTAGACGAAAACAACCTCAACACCATTTTCTTCTTTATTATTATTTTTTAAACATTAGAATTAATTTTTTATTAATATTTAAAAAAATACATTAATAATTCAAATAAAATAAATAAAAATTAAAGACCTACACTAATACTCTAAATTATATTTCTCTTTTATTTTTCGTTTTATCTTCAAAACCTTCTCTCATTGTCTTCCGGTGAAATGGGCATCGGAAGAATTATAGAGCATGAGATCTTTGTCTCTTTTCCTTTTTTGTTGAAATTAAACATTTTACGTTGCAACTCAAGTTCTTCTTGCTTTTGTGCAAGCTTTTGTTTTTTCAATTCCGCATGCTCCCGACGCGCTTATTCTTCTATTTCCATTGTGTACTTCAACTCTAAATAAGTATTCTTGGCTTTTTATTTTTGGAAAGCAAACTCGAATGTGCTGTTTTTCTATTTACGACTAAGTGATCAACCAAGAACAAGTGCAGCAGTGTAAGATATCCCAATAGGAGTGGATGAGGATGACACTTTCTTCTTTGCTATGTCTCGGCCCATATGTCGAGCTTCCTGAACCTTTTCCTCCTCGTCTTCGAGATCATCCGCTTTGTTGAGATTAAAACCACCATGTGCTGATTCCAGTGTAGCGTGTGAGGTGGTTTCTGATGTCTTTGTTTTTAAGAGCAGATTCTCTGTTTTTATAAAATTTTGGCATTTTTATCTCGCCAATTTTTATGCACCCACAAAAGTTTCAATGTTCTACCTATGTGTTGCCCAGCCTGTAGTCATAGATAAACTCACAAGGTTAATCGAACACATGTTTGTCATTTACGCCACTTTGGTTCCTCTGTTTTACATTATCGTGAATCGCCCAAAATTGACCAATTTTAAGACGAACCCTGTTAGTGCAAATATTACAATATTTAATCTATACATTCTCTTTATGTTTTGGTGATGAAAAACATGTAACTTGTAAAAAAATTTGTAAAAGTACGAAGTAATCGTTATACTTACATATCATCAACACAAACATTCTTCAACTCCTCTCGACGTCTCAAGTATCAATATGCGTCAACACACAAAGACTTCGCCATCCTTATTTACCACAAGTAAGTATACATTCAGCAAAGCAAGTTGCTTGTTTTCATCAACTCCTTTCGACGTCCCGGTACTCTTACACATACGGACTTCGTTAATTAGATCGGGCCAAGAAAACGGCCAAGCCCATTGGGGGCCTAATAGTGGTCGACCCATTGAGGCCCATCAAGGCTTCTAGAAGCTTCTAGATAGTAGAGGGAAAATGTGGAAAACTATAAGGGGGTTGAATAGTTTGCAGCTTTTTAATTTAATGTAATGTTTGTTTATAAAAACTTATATTCGACTTTATATGAATTCAATATGTGAACAATATGAACAATACAACTATATAACTAAGTGAAAGCAAGATGTAAAGTAAATATGCAAAATAAGAGATAAGAGTTAGAAAGATCAAACCATAACACAAAACGAAGCACCTCTTCGTCCTAATCCACTCCTCGAGAACCAAACTCGAGAGTTCTCTTCACTATGTCAACAAACTCCCTTTAGGTGGAGAAAACCGTACACAACTTAGCTTACGCCAATTTTCGACACTAAGCAAAATGTCAACTTTTAATCCTAGCTAGAACCAATCTACCACACCTTTTGTATTTTGAGGACTAAAATACTAACCTCACTACTTCATTTCACCTAGACACTACCACGATCACACCAATCTAACACTACTTACTATGATCACCACGATCTAATTATACTTTCAATGATCACCAAAATCTACCTATAACACACAACTATAATACACACCTTCACAATATACACAAATGATTTACAAGATAATATACAATTGCAACTAAGTTGCTAGAACACACACTAAGATATAATACTTTTTCACTTGATGGTAGGAAGTATTCTTCTCTTGCACTTGAGTATCTAAGCTTGAATCACATGGAAACAAAAACTTAAGATTAAATGATCAAAGGATTATAGGTGATGTATGGACTGATTTTAGACAGAAAAGAATGAGTGCAAAAGGGGAGAAAATCAGTGAGGATTAGTCCAATATTTATAGGCAAAGCCGAAAGCTTTTTGTCTGGCCGACCCTCTTAGCTCAGGTGCCGGCCTCCTTGTCACTAAGGGGGTCGCCCTTATATTTAAAGGGGCCGCCCAGGCCAAGACGCTTCCTTTTATGTCTTTTTCAGGGGAGGTGTTTTCTGGAACATTTCTAGCCGTTTTTAGATAGAAAGTTTGAATTCAAAATATTTATTTTGAATAAAACATTTCTTTTAAATGTAGAAAATGTTTTGTAAAAGTTATAAAAAAGTTTGTAACATTTTATAAAAAATATGAGGTTGAATAAAAATTCCTTTGATCATAAAATGCATTAAGCATTTATTTATTCATACCTTTAAGTGATTAAATTTTCAAAATAAAAATCTCAAATAGCATCCTCCAAGCTTGGGTAGTGAATACACTCTGTCCCTGAGCATTGGTGCCTCTGATCTCTAGACTGAAGAGCCATATCTGTAAAATCAACAAGATCAGTACAAAGATTAAAAAAATTATTATTCTGCACAGATACGGCGTATTCAGATGTGGATACGCCATATGGAGATCTATAGTCAATACGCTGTATAGATATAAGTCAATACGGCGTATGGGATTTAAAACGCAGGATCTTTATCTGATCAATACGCCGTATTCAAATTGTTGAATACGTCGTATTGATGTTTTGAAATTGGGTGAATTTAAGCCAATGCTCTACAGTTTAAAATCGAAACGGGGATTCCATTTTTACCCATTTAACCCATTGACAATTCTCACAAATCATTGCACTCATTTCAGGAGAAAAAGGGGTCCAAAAGTTAGGCGTTATTCAATTTCTCAAAACTAAAATCAAAACCTAACCCTAACCCTAAATTTAATTCTATTCGAAAATCAAAAATCGAAAGGGGAAAGGGAAGAACATATTACCGTGCGATTGTAACTGAGAAGAGAATGATAACGAATCAAAAACAGTGATCTCCAAGAATTTTTTTGCAATTAAAATTTGTGTGTGAGAGTGAAAAGTGTGTAGTAAAACTCAATCTGGCGTATCAGTCAAGTTTATATACTCAGGCTCAATACGCTGTATTAGTTTTTGTCTAATACGTCGTATTGGGCGAATTTGTTGACTTAGTCAACTTAAGTTAAAAACAATGTATACGTCGTATAGGTGTATGGCTAATATGTCGTATCCGTTCTTGAAGACCAATTTTCCTAATTTTAACAAAGTAAAGAAAACGTACATCGGCCTTCGCAATATTCTTGTGCAAACACCATCCTTATAATACCGTTTAGGGTCGAACGGGATGCCAAACGGCACATACAAATTCTTAATAAGATTTAATAGCATCCCGTTAACAAGATAATTCCAAGTTACGATATTAACCTTCAATTCCACGATAAAACTTTCCACATTGAAAATTGTATTGATTTTATCGTGACTTGCTTCCAGAAATTTCTTCTGCCCTTGTGTATCTACAATACCCCTCGAAGACTGTATTATATCGATTTTATTATCATCACTTTCCTTATCCGACTTTAGATCACCGGGATGGATCATGTTGAAAGAAAATAGATCATTAAAGTACAAAACGTTTTGTTCCACTTCATCATATTCGGACAACGATGTTTCATTTTTTAAATTAAATTCATCGATATGTTAAGGGCTTAAAGTGGGTTTAGTTAAGAAATCTGATTTAGACGTTAGAGTGTCATTGTAAACAATGACTGGAAATTCATTCTCAAAATCTTTAAAGAAGTCAAAATCATCAAAACAACTGATCTTTGGCTCGGGTGATGGAAACGAGGGCATATTGACTTTTTCATTATCATTTTTCGAATCCGTTTTCAAATCATTAACAAAAATAATTTTATAAGAAAACGAGTTTTTGTCAAAAATTACCGTGTAATCTTCATCGTCGGATTCTTCAAACGATATTCTAAAGTCAATTTCATTGTTGTTAAGAGAACTTACCGTGGGTTCACAAGAGTGTGTTTTTCTAGATGATAACTCGTCATTAAAGACTATAGTTGGGAATTCGGTTTCAACAGATCTGAGGTCGTGAATGTCTTCATCATACCAGATCTTACCATACTTAGTAGTTTCTCAGTTATACACCTTACCACGCCGACAAGCTTTTTCTTCTTCAAGCGAGATGTATTCTTCTATAGTAATGTTCGGGTTGTCCATCTTGTAATAAACTTGCAAGGAAAGAGAACCGTTAAATAACTTATACGTCGTATTGAGTGAATTGAATACGCCGTATTACACAAACACAATAAGCAAACAAACATGAATATAAACTATTCTAAACTACACTAATCCTAAGGGTTAGACTAATCTAATGTTAAAAACCAAAATATCAAATAAAAATCAAGATTAAATTTTTCACTCCCCAACAACGACGCCAAAAACTTGATGTGTCGTTGTTTGGTTGTAATTTATGTTTCAAGTTTTAAATTTATATTTTGCCGACTTAACCAAAAACAACACTTTAACGGGCAGTTTACCCGGTCAGATGGGAGTTTCGTGGTAATTAGGGTGTCGAACACTAAGAGCGAGAAAGAATGTTTCAATTTATTAATATTTTGGTTATCTAAATTAAGTTAATTCTATTTTATATTAAACCTGTGTTAATCCTAAATCTAACGGATAAGGTGGTTTTTAGCCTAAGAGATTGGCACGGGTTTTGTGGTGACTAAAATCAACTTAAGACACTAAAACACACACAAGCAAATTAACAAAAGATAAAAGAGGGGTTTAGCCAAATATAAGAAAACTGTATTAACCATTATTAATCCAATTAGAATATTGGTTTGTTTATTTAGTGCAATGATTACTTATCTCGAGGCGGCATATCATTCTTAAGATTTAGGCGGTACTTCTTCCTAAGACCTAGATACGAAGAATTCTGTCACAATTAAATGTATCCGCATAAAACATCCTTATTTGCTGATTATAATCTATATTAGGATTAAAGCAATGGTGATCTTGTTAAACCCTAGCTCATATAGACTTTACCCACTTACTGCTTAATGTCAATTCATACACTAGTAGTCCACTAACCAAGTCTTTACCAATTAATTGAGAACGTACTTGTTGGGATTAAAAGACTTTTTGATGAACTTGAAGTTACTGCTGCTAAGAGTTAATGTTGCTGGTACAAAGTTACAACTGCTGAAAGATTAAGACTGCTAAAAGAGTTTCTACTGTGAAGAGATGGATAAAGACTGCTCAGAGAAAAGATAAAGATTGCTTATGTGATATGTATGAGATATTTTTGTATAAGATACATATAAATTATTTGTTTAGAAGATCATGATAACTTAAGAAAATATTGTAAGCCATTAGGATTCCTAGGTATATAAAAGGATATCTTAGGGTATATAATTCTATGTACCAAAAACGAATCATTCATAGAATTGTCATAGCTTCAAGGTTTTGTAACCCTAATACTAGTAAGAGTATTCGTATTAATATATTGAAGCTATGTTTGTTAATCCGTGTGTTAATTATAATTACTATTCTATTGCATATTCTTCTTATTGATCAAAGATTAGATTTCGCATAATCTTTGATATATTATACAAAGTTTCTATCATAGTTGTGTAGGATTTATCTTACATAACTAAACCTTACACAAGCTAAGGAATTCAAGATCCATTCAAGTGGGATCAACAAGTGGTATCAGAGCTTGTTGCTTTGAGAAGCTTTGAATAAGAAGAATCTGTTTTTGATAGAAGATATGGATCAAGACATAACACATATGGTGGCTACATCAAAAGTGCCTATGCTTAAACCAGGTGAGTATGAGCTCTGGAGGATGAGGATGGAATAGTACATCCAGATGATTGATTATTCTCTATGGGAGGTCATAGAGAATGGTAACTCAGCCCCAAAAACAAAAATTGTTGAAGGAGTTGAGACTATAATTGCTCCTACAACTACTGAAGAAAAGGCACAAAGGAGGTTAGAGTTGAAGGCAAAAAGCACTTTATTGATGGGCATCCCTAATGAACATCAATTGAAGTTTAACTCCATAAAAGATGCCAAGTCATTGCTACAGGCTGTTGAGAAGATGTTTGAAGGGAATGCTGCTACTAAAAAGACTCAGAGGAATCTTCTCAAGCAGCAGTATGAAAATTTTACTGCATCTAGCTCAGAGGTGTTAGATCAAACCTTTGATCTTTGATAGGCTTCAAAAGCTTATCAGTCAGTTGGAGATTCATGGTGAAAGTATCTCACAAAAAGATGTGAATCAGAAGTTCTTAAGAAGTCTGTCACCAGAATGGAACACACATACCATTGTGTGGAGGAACAAGCCTGACATAGATACATTAAGCTTGGATGATCTTTACAACAACCTGAAGATCTATGAACCAGAGGTCAAAGGGACATCAAGCTCAAGCTCAAGCTCAAGCACAAACACACAAAACGTAGCCTTTGTGTCCTCAAGCATAAACAATACAAATGGAGCAGTTAATACTGCTCATGGTGCTACAACTGCTAGCACTCAAGCTACTGCTGTTAACTCAACAACAATTGACAACTTGAGTGATGTTGTCATATGTGCTTTCTTTGCAAGTCAACCAAACAGTCCACAACTTGCCAATGAGGACTTGCAACAAGGGCAAAGAGATTCTTGAAGAAGACTGGAAGGAAGTTTTTTGTAAATGGTAATGAGATCATTGGGTTTGATAAGTCCAAGGTGGAGTGCTACAACCGCCACAAGATAGGACACTTTGCAAGAGAGTGCAGGGCTCCAAAGAACCAAGAAAACAGGAATAGGGAGACCACAAGAAAGGTTATGCCAGTGGAGACAACTACTTTTAATGCTTTGGTTTCTTATGGTGGTTCTGGTTATGATTGGAGTGATCAAGCAGAAGAATGTCCAACTAACTTTGCACTCATGGCTTACACTTTTACAAGTTCTAACTCTGAGGTATCTACTAATTCAAACTATTCATTATCTTGTTTGGAAAATGTTAAAAACCTTAAAGAACAAAATAAACAACTGTTAAAAGACTTAAGGACATCTAAGTTAAATGTTATTGCTTATAAAACATGTTTAGAGTCTGTAGAAGCAAGACTTCTAGTTTATAAGAAAGATGAGTCTGTTTATGAGGAAGATATCAAGGTCTTAAAACGTGAGATTTATTTAAGAGAAGTAGCCATTACAGAGCTTAGGAGGAAGTTGGAACTGGCTCAAAAACAAAAAGATGAAATTCAGCTAACAGTAGAAAATTTTGAGAATTCATCTAAAAACTTAAGCAAACTAATAGACTGTCAGATAGTTGATAATTGCAAAACAGGTTTAGGGTATAATTTTGTTCCACCTCCCTATACAGGAAACTTTATGCCTCCAAAACCTGATTTGTCATTCTCTGGTCTAGAAGAGTTTGTGAATGAGCCTATAGTTAGTGAGCCCACAGTTAAGAAGCCTGAAGTTAAGACTAGTGAAGCTAAGGCTAGTGCAGACAAGCCTAAAGATGTTAGGAAGAATAATGGTGCTCTAATTATTGAGGATTGGGTGTCTGATAGTGAGGAAGAAGATGTGTATCAGGCTAAGATAGTAAAGAAAACTGTTAAACCTAGGTTTACTAAAATAGAGTTTGTTAAATCTAAAGAGCAAGTAAAATCTCCTAGGAAAACAAATGTTAAACAAGGTGATCTAAATAGACTGAACACACACTGAACATCACATAGCTTAGAGGAAACTCAGAGAAACTGAATTACATGATGCTCCAAAGATTAGAGAGTAATTTTTCAGATCTAAACAAAGCTTGCTATGGGTGGAAGTTTTGACCACCTGCATATGATTGTGATAACAATCAAAAGAAAAGTTTAATACTAAAAAGATGGTAAACCCTTTGAACTAAACTCAAAGGGTGAATCACTAAATTTTTCAAGAATGACTCACCCTCGAGTGCTAAAAGGAATCATGGTTTCCAAAAGCATTATTAATGAGGTATACGGCCCTAGTATCACTTACTACTAACTACCTTTACTACGGCTCTAGACCATTAAATGCTGCTCAACCCAAAACAACAGTGAATAATGCATAACCAATGAAAAATGTTTTTAATAAAGCACATTCAATTGTTAGAAGGCCCATTCACAAGAATACAACATTCAAAAACAGTAATGTTAAGGATAAAAATGTTAATAATGCATAATGCACAAAAAGCATAGTTAATGTTGTTTAGGGAAATAATGTACTGTTGTAAGGCCTCGCTTGTTGAGGTTTAGAAAACCAAAGACTAAAGTAATAGACTATGTTTCTAAACACAACTGTGCATCAACCATTCTAAAAAGGTTTGATTATATTGATGCACAAGGCATATCCAAGTCAGTGATGGATTGGGTCCCCAAAAGAGACTTATTTTCTTACCTTATGTGCAGGGCAATCCACAACAATATTTGCAAGAGAAAGGAGTGATTGACAGTGGATTCTCAAGGCACATGACAGGGAACATGTCCTATCTTTACTATCTTTGAAAAATCGATGGAGGATAGTTTCCTTTGAGTAACCCTAAAGGAAGGAAAAATTACAGGCAGATGTATAATCAAATCTGGTAATTTAGATTTTGAGAATGTGTATTTTGTAAGAGAGTTAAAGTTTAACCTCTTCAGTATCTCACAAATGTGTGACAAAAATAATAGTGTTCTCTTTAATGACACTGAATGTATTGTTTTATCTCTAAACTTTAAGTTAACAGATGAAAGTTATGTTTTACTTAAAGTTCCTAGAAAGAACAATATGTATAGTGTTAACTTAAAGAATATTATTCTTAAAGGAGGTCTAACTTGTCTCTTTACAAAAGCCACATGGAAACTCAAAAGCCTTTGCTCAAGGATGAAGATGGTGAAGAAGTGGATGTTCATTTATATAGATCAATGATTGGTTTATTGATGTATCTTACTTCTTTAAGACCTGATATTAATGTTGCAGTGTTCGCACTGTTACAAGATACCAAGTCCAACCCAAAGTGTCACATCTTCATGCTGTGAACAGAATTTTTAGATTCTATAAAAGGTCAAACCTAAATTCAGGCTTGGTAAATCCAAAAGATTCACCTTTTTGATTTGTGTAGCATACTCTGATAGTTGAATTATCTGAGCAAGACTTGGATAAGAAGTCCAACACAGGAGGTTTGTCAATTCCTTGGGTTAGATTGATTTCATAGCAGTGCAGAAGGAGATTGTAGTTGCTAATTCCACACCAGAGGCTGAATATAATGCTGCATTTAAGTTGATGATCAATGGCTTTAGATTCCAAAATTAAATTGCTTGATTATGGTATAACATTAATGCATACAAAGATCTATATTGATAATAAGAGTAATATATGCATAGTACAGAACCCTGTTTCATTCAAAAAGCAAAGCACAATGTGAATTAGACAACACTTTATTAGAGATTCTAGATAAAAAGAAGCTAAATTTAAATGTTCAACGATTATACTGATAAGATGTTGCAGATTTGCTTACAAAGCATTTGAAAGTAAGTAGATTTCAATATTTGAATTGCTATATTGGAATGCTCAATCTTTAAAAGATACCTGATTATGGAAAATGGTGAGCCTAGAAAAGAATTGAGAGAAAGTAAAAACAGACAGAAGTTTCTGTGAGAAAAAGAAGAGAGAATTGGTAAAGAATAAAAATAAAAGGAGCTTTGTAAAATAAAAATAGACAGTGTGATTTAGATGAGTAAATAATTAAGAGAATTTTGTTAGTTGAAAAAACAGAAAAGAGAGTTTGATATATTAAATAATAAACAAGTGTTATCGGACTAAACATTGGAGTTAATGCTGGTAACTCAAAGTTAATGCTGCTAGGCATAAACTTAATACTGCTAGTATAAGTTAATGCTGTTAGTCCTTACTACTGCTATTAGTCCTTACTACTGCTGTTGAAAGTTAATGCTGCTAGGCATAAACTTACTACTGTTGTTGAAAGTTAATGCTACCAATAGGAAACATAACTTACAACGCAGGAGAACGTATAAAGTTTGATATAGAGGGTATTTCATAATACTTCGATTAATGGTTTCAATCACTTATTTAATCAATTTTCATTATCGAATCATATACTCTCTAATCACAAACCCTAACTCAATTTCATCATTCATCATCTAAACCCAGCACAATGATGACTCTAAAGTTTGCTGATACTCACAACATGGTCACATTTTTGTCTAAACCCGCTGAATGTGAAGGATTTAAGCAGATAGTGGATTTTTTGAATGCACACACCATAAAGTATGCTTTAACTGTTAATCTCACTATATATACTTCATGTATTGAACAATTTTGGGCTACTGTCAAATCAAAAATTATCAATGGGAAAGTATAGTTACAAGCCCTAGTAGATAGGAACAAGATCGTCATAACTAAATCAACTGTGAGAAGGGATCTTCAACTAGAAGATGCTGAAGGTGTTGATTGTCTATCCAATGCTACAATTTTTAGACATCTTACACTTATGGGGTATGAAAAACTTTCACAGAAGCTTACTTTCTATAAGGCATTCTTCTATCCACAATGGAAATCCCTTATTCATACTGTTTTACAATGCTTAAGTGCTAAGACTACTGCATGGAATGAGTTTAGTAGCACTATGGCTTCTGTAATTATCTGCTTAGCTGCAAACCAAAAGTTTAACTTTTCAAAGTACATATTTAAAAGTATGGTGAAGAACTTGGATAATGCTGGTAAATTCTTGATGTATCCAAGGTTTGTACAAGTATTTGTAAATCAACAACTTGAAGGGATGCCTACTCACAAGAGAATATATATTGCACCCTCTCACACTAAGAAGATTTTTGCTAATATGAGAAGGTTAGGAAAAGACTTTTCTGGTAGAGTAACACCATTATTCCAAACAATAATGGTACAAAATCAAGAAGAAATGGGTGAAGGTTCAACAATACCCACTAATCCCCAACATACACCCACCATTATTCAACCATCAACATCTCAACCTCAAAAGAAACAAAGATCAAGGAGGCAAAGAGAAAAGGACAACTGAGATACCTCAAGCTTAGTGTTCCTACAAAAGTAGCAGAATAAAAGGCTTGTCAATGAGGAAATGATGACATTTGGTGAGGGCAGTCACTATTGCATCTACTTAGAAGCAGAGTAGACAGAGGATAACATCAATAAGACCAATCCAAGGTAACCCCTATGAAATCAAGTTCCCCTAGAAACTAGTTTCGTAGATGGGGTACCCAAGGCGCCAAGAAACCATGGGGATACAATTTACTCATGACAAGGCTTAGAATGTATATAAACTTTCTAATGATCCACTGCTCGCAAGAGGTAACACACTTCAAAGTGGTGAGGATAGACCGAAACTTCAGGAATTTATGGAATTATGTACAACTTTACAATCAAGGGTTCTTGCTTTAGAGACAACAAAGACCACTCAAGCTAAAGAGATTGCAAGTTTAAAAAGGAGAGTCAAGAAGCTAGAGAAAAAGAGATCAAGAACTCATGGGCTTAAAAGAATATACAGATTTGGTTCATCAAAAGGGAGAAGTCCTCTGAAGATGAAGGATGAAGTGTGAAGAGAAGCATTCACATTAAGGAGTACAATCAATGATATTGATGCTGATGCAGGAGTTACCTTGGTTAGTACTCATTTTGATGAAGATACAAATATGTTTGGAGTACATGACTTGGTTGGTGATGAGGTAGTTGTGGAAAGTGAAGTTGTTGTTAATGCTAAGGAAACAAGAAGTGTGGTTGAAGAAACAGTTAATGTTGCTGCTACAACAGTTAGTGTTGCTACAATAACTGATGTTGAAGTTACTTTGGCTCAAGCACTAGCAAAATTGAAGAGTGCAAAACCCAGGGCTACAACAATAACTACAACACCAACACTTACAACAACAACTGCTGCTACAACAATTACAACTGCTAGCACAAGACCCAAGACCAAAGGGATTATTATTCATGAACAAGAGAAAGCACCTACACCAACAATTTCTTCACAACCATCACAGGCAAAAGTTTAAGACAAAGGCAAAGGAATTATAGTAGAAGAACCTGTGAAGATGAAGAAAAAAGATCAAATCAGTCTTGATGAAGAACTTGCCTTAAAGCTACAAGCTGAAGAAGATGAAGTAGAAAGACTTGCCAGAGAAAAAGCTCAACAAGTTAAAGAAGCCAACATAGATTGGGATGATGTTCAAGCTAAAATTGATGCTGATTATCAGTTGGCTAAAAGACAGTAAGATAAAGAACAAGAGCAGTTTACTGATGCTGAAAAGGCAAGACTGTTTGTGCAATTCTTAGAGCAAAGAAGAAAACATTTTGCAGCTAAGAGAGCAGAAGAAAAGAGGAACAGACCACCAACAAGAGCTCAACAAAGGAGTATCATGTGTACTTATTTGAAAAACATGGAAGGATGGAAGCCTAAAGACTTAAAGAATAAACCCTTTGCCAATATTCAAGAATTATTTGACAAAGCAATGAAAAGGGTGAATACCTTTGTTGACTATAGAACTGAGCTGGTGGAACAGAGTTCCAAGAAGGCAAAAACAGAGATAACACATGAGAGCAGTTTAAAGAGAGCAAGAGCAGAGCTAGAACAAGAGAGTATTAAGAAACAGAAGGTGGATGAGGATAAAGAAACAACAGAGCTTCAAAGTCTAATAGAAGTTGTTCCTGATGAAGAGGAAGTAACAATTGATGTTGTACCTTTAGCTACTAAGTCTCCAACCATTGTTGACTGGAAGATCTACAAAGAAGGAAAGAAAAGCTATTACAAGATAATCAGGGCCGATGGAAGTTCAAAGATGTACTTAGTGTTCAGTCATATGCTTAAAAATTTTGATAGAGAAGACTTGGAAACTTTGTACAAGTTGGTAAAAGCTAAGTATGGATCAACAAGACTAGTGGAGACTTGATTTAGTTTTAAATATGGAGACTTGAAGATAATAGTTTTAAACCACATGTAGAGATAATGTATGAAGAATCAATCAAACTATAAGAGTATTGGATTTGAAGCTATATGATTCTTTGTGGAGTTCAAATCATTGAGGAGACAAGCAAACTGTGCAAATTCACATGCGAAGTAGAAAAGAATAACCTCTTAACAAACCTGCTGCACAACATAGATATGCTAATATAGGAAGCTACAAGTTGATCATTGGAATGAAATGTGTTATCAGCTTCTTAAGCTAATCACAAAACAGCTCAAGAATCAATGAAGTGTTTGGAAGCATCCTCCTGGTGATTAATGAAGCTTTCATAAAGAAAAAATTAAAGTTAGTACCTGCTAGTTCACATTTACTATTGCTATGTATATATAGTACAGCAAGTGTAAAGTTTAGTACTTCTAGTATAAAGTTAGTACTATTGCTGGTGAAGATTGAATGAAAAAATTCTAAGTAGTTAATACTGCATGTACACAATTTTAATGTTGCTGGTGTATAAGTTACTTACTGCTGGTGTAAAAAGTAATGCTGCTGAGAACCAATATTAAACAGCTCAAAGATTAAGACTGCTGACAGAGTATCTAGTGACAGAGAAAGGATAAAGACAGAAAATGGATAAAGATTGATTTGGAGATCAAGATACTCTACGTGATAAGTATGAGTAATTTAGAGAATATATCCTAGAGCAAATTCTAAGTTTTTAGGAATATATTATAAATCAACTAAGGACACTTTGGTGTATAAAAGGAGGTCTCTAGGGCAATAGTGTGTGATAATCACAAATGCATATTTTTTGTTTGATATCTGACTACGCCGAACTATACTCCTAGAAATAAATGTATAAGATATAAATAAACTCAAGGATGAGAATCCGCGAGACCAAAGTAAACCGGAAGCAGTTATAAAGCGTTCCCGGGTCGTTAAGTCCCAACGAGGCTAGAGATGGAATATCGAGTCACGAATGATGATTGGAGTTTGAATATGACCAAGGATTGAGGAGTTATGATTTGGAAACAAACACTGATAAGCAATGAATAATACAAATAACCAAAGATCATAAGCTAGAACAAGATTAAACACCTAGAAACTTAAAACTTATACAACTAAAGCACAATAAACTCAAATAACTTTAAGACACATCAAATAGAATAGGCTAAACTAACTCTAAATAAGCAATTAAAAAAAGCAATTATGCTAAATAACAAGATAAAACACAACGTACTCACAACATAACTAACGAGTTTTAACTACCCAGTATAACTGAGTAGTACTGCTGAGGCTAAAGTTATTACTTCTGTTAGCTTAAGGTTAGAACTGCTCAGGCTAACAAACTAAAAGAAAAATAATAAAAAAGGAAACAAGCTAAAACAGAAGTTTACCTAACCTTTAATAAGCCATAGTAAATGGAATAAAAACTAAGAAAAACTAAAATTATAAAAGTTACTAAACTAAAACTGATAAAACTCTAAAATACTTTGAAAAAGGAAAATAAGCTTAAATAAGCTTACCCTTAAAGAAAGTAAAGGAAAATGGTTTAATATACTCTAAAAAGCTAAGGAAATCTGAAATAAACAGAGATAATAAGCTGATAAGCTAAGTGAACAATAACCATACGACAGTTAAGACTAACAGTACTAACTTGGAGTTAGTACTGGTAGTATTAAGTTAGTGCTGTTCCAAAAGTGAACTACCAGTATTAACTTAGAGTTAGTACTGCTAGTGTGGAGTTAGTACTGTTCCTAAAATGAACTAGCAGTACTAACTTAAAGTTAGTACTGCTTGTTCAAAACAGCCTTTAATATTTCCAAAAATCATTTTTACTAAAAACAGATTATCAAACAACAAAGTAAAACACTTAAAAGTAATTTCATCCCAAAACAACTACTAAATAAGCATGAATTAGTCTAGCAGTATTAACCTAAAACTAACAGTGTTAACAAATGAACTAACAGTTCTGCAATAAATAAGTAAAGTAAGAAAAAGAGAGACTTACAACACCCTTGCTCAAAACAGGGCTAATTCAACAATCTACAAGCTCTAACTTGTAGAAAACAAGTTAGTAAGAGTCCATAAGCCCATCCAGAACTAGCTTATCATCCATACATAAGCTGAGGTGTATTGAGAGTGATTTTTATGATTTTCTTTTAACTACTTAACTTTTTAGATTGACTTGATTAAGGTAGCTTAGAAACAAGCTGTATTGATTGCTTTTTGGAACACAAAACAATATAAGTAAGAACTTTAACACTTGAAATTGTAAATTGATTTAAAACTCAAATTGCATTAAAACTTGAAAGTTTTACAAAGCTGAAAGTAAAAGCTGTAAATGACTGAAAATTAAGCTAAGTTATTCTAAGATTAACTAGTTGCCTCAAAGGCTTACAAAAGACTCTTATTTATAGCCGAAGTCTTCAACTTGCAGCTTGTGCTTCTTTGTAGAGATAGAAACAAGTGTGCTACTTGTGTGAGGTGAATCCAAAGCAAATCCCAGCCTTTGATTTCATTTGTGCTTCTTTGGAGTCAATCTTAGCCATTGAAGATACTTGGGAAAGGTGAGGGATTGCCAACATGGCTTTTATACAACTGGGGGGGTGGTAGTAGGGTGGATGAAATGATTTGGCTAGGGAGAGAAGTGGTTTTGCAGAGGAGAAGGTATGGGGCGACATACCAGTTGTAACTGGGTTTTAGGGTGGGAAAGAAGACTTTTTGGGGGAAGTATGCAGTTTGGTCCCCTGAAGTTGTATAACTTAAATGCAATATCTACCCGGTTGGCAGTTTTGGCCCTTGTCTTTTTAATCTTTTGTAATACAACTTTAGGCTTGGCAGTTTTAGCCCCTCAAGTTGTATTTTCTTCATGCGGATGACTTTAGACTTCGACTTGACTTGGTCCTTTCCTTCCCGTGCTTGGATTTGTTTGTTTTTGGCTTTCTTTTTGCTCCTTTTCTTGAATATCCGTTTCCTGCACAATACAAATGCAAACATACAAATACAATGTATTTTTGGTATGTTTTTAGTCATTTAGGTCCGCTTAATATAGAAAATGGTATGTGTATTTAAACACATATCAAAATCCCCCATACTAAGGTATTGCCGTGTCCTCACGCAATGTTATGAAGTAAACACTGAATGAAAACTAAGAATCTAGGCAGTAGTACTGTTTTGCTTATAGTTGCTTAATTTTTTAAGGCTTTAGTGTTTTCTTAAAATAGTTAAAATGCCAAATAGCACAAAGTTGTAATGTCTGTTTAAAAGCTAATTCCAGCTATTTGTTAAGTTTAAAAAAGTTTGTTTTCACAAAAGTTTTTCCTTTTTAGCTGTTTTAATAATTTTTGTAAAAAGATTATCTAAAAAAAAAAAACTAAAGGCCACATTTTCGAACACTGGTGACCTTCTTTGCGTCACACACATCACACTGCTAATATTCACACACACCACCACTTCTCCCTTGGGTCTTTTTAAAACTATTCTCCATTTAAATTCCTTTTAAACACATTTTGTTTTCCTTTTTATATAAATAGCCGTATCTTATTTCTGGCTTTTTAGGGCTTATTGTGTCAGCTTATTTTTAGTTCTCATTTTTATAAAATCAGTCTTGTTTAAATACACTTTTAGTAATTTTTCCAGATTTTTAAAGTTACATTTTATATTTTTAATCATTTTTCTTTATTAAAAACTTTAAAAAATCATAAAAAATAGAAAAATAATCAAAAAAATAAAATTCTTTTTTATAAAAAATGTCTTTTATCATATTCTAGGCTTAGGATTTAAATTTACTTTCGTAGGGTTAAAATTTAAGTATTGCATTTTTTTAAAAACGGGATTTGATCCCCGTTCTCGTTTTCTTCATTTTTTACTTTACGCACCCTCAGTTTAGGATTTCCTTAGCTTTTTCTTACAAGTTAGTAATAAGATTAGTAAAAGTTTATAAATCATTTTGATAGGTTTAATTTAGGTTTTAATATGTAGCTATTCTTTAATTCCCGTTTACGTTTTATGCCTACATGTTTAATTGTATTTTCTTGTTTACTTATTTTCGTGCATTTATTTACTTGTCATTTACATTTAGTAGGATTTAGGAAACCAATTCAAAAATCTTTTAAACTATTCAAAACGCGCGATCACGAACTTAGCCGATTCTCAATTCACGTTTCGTCGAGGGAAAATGACCTGGGAGGTTTTTGAGACAACATTGGTTAAAAGTTTGTTTCTCGAATCCGACGGAAAATACTTACTATACCTATTAATTATATTAAAACCTTATATAGCTAATAATTCTACAACTATATATACAAATATGATACAAAATATATATAAATATATATATATATATACATATATCAATTAACAGCACATATAATAATTTAATAGTTGTGTTCGGACAGCAGATCAAATTTTTGGCGCGATGCCGGGAAGTGATGTTAGCGAAATTGTCGTGTTTTGTTATTGAATATTAGTGTTACCGAAACCTTCTGTGAAAGTTTTATTTTTCCGTTTGTGAATTTTTTAAAAGAAAAATACAAAACTTATTTTACACTTCATTTCTTTTAAAATTAAAACATAACCTTTGTTTAAACCATTGTTACGGCTCACCTTTAGATTACGTGCTATAAGGAAAGTTTAAGGCGGGTTTGATCAACATCACCCAAAAGGAGAAGGGTTATTCTAAATAGCGCCTTGCGCTTATTAACTCCTCCACTTTCTTGTACGTATTTTTAGAGAGCTACCGTGCACGTTTAATTTTGGTTACCAAAAATATTTTTCTTACTTATTTTAATTTCTTTTCTCATATATTATTAAAAATATAAAAATATTCTTTTTTATTATCCTCATTATTACATTAATTATTATCTCTTATCCTCTTAACCGTTTAAATCTTCGACATGTCTTTTGCTGTATAACCATTTTGGATTTGCTCGGGATTGTGGAGAGTCCGTTTAATGATGGAAACTGTCCGAGCTGTAGGAAGTGTAGGATCCGGAAATGAGTTTGTCTATGACCCAAATCCTTATTCTTATAATGAAACACCGAACTTCTTCAACCAACCTCCACAATACCAATACGAGACATACTCGTGTGAATTTTATGGAAGGTAACTCTCATCCGGGATTACGGATTATTCAAAACAGGAAACACACGCCGTCCCTTGATCAGGGTCCCTGTTACAATCAAGACTTTGGATTTAACCAACCTCTACATTATTTTCCGAGTCAACCACAACAATTTCCTTGTGAAAATTGCGGGGTTCTTCATGAAAATTATCAGTGTCAACCGATGAACCAAAATTATGATCCTAATTTTTGTTATAATCCAATTTATTCCGGTTTTGACCAACATCAACCCACGCAGTTTCCCGAAATTCATTATCCTCCTTAAGCAACGGATACAGAAATGTTGCAAGCTAAAGAAAACTTAATGAAAACCATTCAAGCCTTTTTAAAGGAGTATGATCATATACCTCCTGAAGAAAAGTGCATGGCTTTATTGCTAGCTGAGGAGAAATTTCTTAAAATTAAGCAAGCTGTGGAAGAAGAGCAGATGCAACCTGAAGTTATGAAAGAATTGCTACTTAAGCTTATGAATGATTTGCAAATTCTTAAGGGAATTCAACCAAAACAGGTAGAGCAGGAGGAGCAGGCAGCTAAAAGTTTTACTTCATATGAGAATTTTTCTATGATTGACGATGTGAAAGTGTTGCAAGATAGAGAAAACTTAATGAAAGACATTCAAACCTTCCTAAGGAAGTTTAGTCGTATACCAATTGTAGACATACCAATGGATTTTATTCTGATAATCGTCTGCTTTTCTACTTCGATGATGACGATGATGAGTATACTGTTATATGGAGAAGGCCTAAAGCGATCACACTCGATGAACCAATCGAGGAGCCCGATAACTCTCTAAGTATGGGGGACGAGCATCTTAGCACTATTCTGGAAACAAAATTGGACGAAGTAATAAAGTCTGGTGTTGAGAACTTTGTCCCAATCCCAAGTGAGTTCGAGGGTATTTTTGACGATACGTGTGATGTGCCCGTTTGTGAAGATCCTTCTACTTTTGATGCTTTGAACGATAATTCTGAGATTTTATCCGATTCCAACAATGATGGTACTTCGAGTGATGATGATGATTTTGAGGAAGTCGAGTACGAGGAGGTGAATGATGTCGACCAAGAAGAGAAAGAGTTTGATTTAGAAGATATTTTTCAAATCCAAGATGTTATTCTTTATGAGAAATTATTAAATGTCCATCGTCTTATTACTAATATCGAATCTTTGAAAAATAACCCAACTCCTGATTTTGTGCTCAAGCCTCCCTCTTCAATTCCTATTTCCCTCACGGATAGTGATTCGTTCTTTGAGGAGTCCGATACTTCTCTTTCTCATTCAGATAACTCTTTACCTGAATTCGAGACTTTCAGCGATCATACGGAAGAGACGAGAAGTGGCAGTACCACTACTCATGCTAATAACTCTTTTCTCGAGTATGATTCGTTTCTTTTTGAGATTGAGCCCGATCAGGAGGGGTTGATTAGCATTGATAATTCAAATGATCCTCTTTTGGAACTTCCCGAGTTTGAATCATTTCATTTCGATCCATCATTTCCTCGACCTCCTCCAGAACCACCGGATGTTGAGATTTGCTTACATTTTGAGCCCAATGCTCCCGTGATTGATAATTTTAATGAGCTTAATGATGACCAAAGGGGAAGTGAGATTGATTTTTCTCAAAATGATGAAGAGGACGATTCCTTCATATTTACCATCCGTACTTTTCTCCCATTTGTCACCTACCCCGAGGCCTCTCCTTTATCTTGCTCCACCGGGAGTGAAGATACGATCTTTGACCCTGGCATCTCCACTTAGAGCCGGTGGCATCTCATCGGGATGGAACTTTCATGTGCTTTAATGTTTATCCAAACATTAATGAAAGCCCGATTGAGATTTTCTTTTCCATTTGCTTCCCCAAGGATAAATTAATTCGGGGTCGAGTCAAGCTCGTGACTCGGTTAACAAAAACAAGCATTTCTATCTTCTTATCTATTTTCTAACAACTAATGAGAGGGGGCTTGCCTTTCCTTTCTCGTGTTTCGTGTTTTGTTGGTTTGTGTTGTTTTGTCCAGGATTACCCGGATTTTGAAGACTCTCGTGCTCATGGTTTTGTCCATTCGTATATTCGAGCTTCATATCCTCAGCTTCATTTAGGGAATCCCATATCCTAATCTTATCGATTAACCCTTTTATATTAGCATACTTAATAAATGGCTTTAGATTTGCGTATAGAACCCTTAATACTCGAATTATGCTTTTAAATTAGTATGGGGGTGACAGTCTCACATTGAGGACAATGTGTAGTTCTAGTATGGGGGGATCTTCGATTTTGATTATGCCTGCAGCCGTTGTTCTCGCGTAACCCGTTTTTCCACCAAAAATATGTGATTTATATGAAAAAATAGCAAAAAAAAATTTAATTTTTGTGCTTAAAAAAGTGAAAATGTTGAAAAATAAAATGACGTAATAAGTGTTTTGTCATAAATAAAGGTGAGAACGAGAAATAAATTTTGATCCGATCGATTTAAACCTTAGCTTTTTCTTAACATTTACACGATGATATCATTGTTTTTGCTAGTCTCATGTAGAATCTTAAACATGCTAGACTTGAATGTTAGTAAATGAAGACTTGTGGCTAATCTCAGTAGATTTTAAAATATGCCGTGTTGGAATTTATAGGGCCTAAGCATTTCAGGAATCTCTTTATTAGAGATTTAAATTGCAAAGAAACGGAAATGGATTTTATAGTGTGTATATTTAAGTCATGATATTAAAAGTAGAGTAGTTGGTTCTCTTTTCAAGTCATATGTATAAATTAGGTTTTTTCTCCCATTAGCTCTATTTCTCTCTTTATATATAATTGTTTAATAACTACAGTTGTGGGTTTTTTGGTTAATAATTAGTTATAGAAGTTTTTTCTTTAAGTGTATATTTGTGATTCGGATGAGTACACATCAGGAATAATTAATTTAGCATACTATATGTATCACATTAATAAATATTTGCTAATTCCTTAAATAGCCTATAGGGTATATGGGAATAAGTTAGAATTCAATAATAATCCAAGACTGTTAAAAGTTTGCGCATCTTGCCGGCTCACAACCGATGTTACAGGCTTCTAAACAAGGGTCGAGGAAGTTACGAGGATCGAAATATGTTTGCTACATCTTGTGGAGGCCGGTTGTGCCGTTGTTTAGCCATTCTAACAGGACTGAGGTATAAATAATGTTGCTTAATTTTTGTCTTATTTTGTACCTTAAAGAGCCTAAGGGTACTATGGTTGATACGTAAGGATTGGTCCATCATGTCTTAAGAGTAGCCTTAGGGTATATGACATGAATGGATGCCTTTGCTAGTAACCTAATAAAAAGCCAAATTTTTGGTTGCTCGATGTGGACTATATTCTTGATGACATTTATCTTTTGGAAAAGGGCTAGGAGTAAAGGAGCTATTATTGCGTTTTTAAGTTACGCTTTCATTTTTGAATAATAAGTAGATTTTTTTGTATCGAATAAAAGTCTTAAAGAGCTTCGGGCTATATGACTTAAATAAAAATCTTGAGATACAAAAGTAGGATTTGCGGGAGAAAAGTATTGTTACACAATTAGTATTTATGAGTAGTGTTAGTGTCATGACTTGTAATTGACAATGATCTTGTTTTTAAGCTTAGTATGGAAAAGTGAAAGTTGGGAACGATGAATTTATTTTGCTTGTTCTATGATCCTACATATAATATATATATATATACTATATAATATATATTATTTATATATATATATTTTATATATATAATATTAATGGTTATGAAGTGATGGAAAGTTTTAAAAAAAAAGAAGAGAAAAAAAATAAAAAAAAAAGTAAAAAAAAAATAAATAAATATTGAAAATGGAAAAACGGGGCGTTTCTTAACTATTGATTTATTAATTCCTTTAGATGAGCACTTTGCTACTTTTCAAAGTGATTAGTTTGGGGGTTGGAATTTTTAGTTTAAGCGCGTATTTATTACATTGTGTGAGGACACGACAATACTTTAGTATGGGGGAATTTGGTATTCGCTATTATATACATATATTTTACCTTGAAAAACGACCCCAAAAGTCCAAAAACATAATGAAAAATGCATATATATGTTTGTTTTTGTGTTTATGTATGTGCAGGTACGGATATAAAGAAAATGACAAAAATAAAGACAAAACCATAAAAAAACCGAGCACGAGAATGCAAAGAGCGCGAGAAAATGAGTCCAACGGTGCCTCATTATTTATTGGGCGGCTGTAAAACCCATTTATATGGGGGGGGCGGGCCGGGAGGGGGGGGGGGGGGGGGGGGGGCCAGCCCATATTTAAGGCCAAGATTAAAGACTATGCCCAAGTAGTATTAAACTGAATTGGAAGTTCAGTGTATTCATGGTAATGTGCTTCCCATTTAATCAAAAATAGTCCTCTCGTGAGCCCCCACATCTCGATTCATTTAATGTTGTACATTGGCCAAGTGGAAGCATTCATTCGGGATTCGCAACGATTTTCTCGTGGTATTCGAGGTGCAACAGTTCAGCCAATCATTAGCATAATGACGCATGGCGGAAAAATGACCCAGTTATACCCCTCACTTTTGTGGCCATGGAGTGGCTGGCTTCATGTTTCTGAAAGGACAAAATTACCCCTAATATTTGTAGCTACATATTGTGGATGGCTGCACCCTTTTATGATTATTATTTTTTTTATTTTTATTTTTTTTGTTTCCAGCAAAAAAAAAGGTAGATTAGGAATTGTTTTTAGCTTATTATCCTTTTGTAACTTTTAGTTGTAGCTTATTTCTCTTTTGTACTCAGCTTATTTAGACTAATTGTCCAGCTTATTTCGTTTTTTCTAACAGCTTATTTGTAACTCTTTTGCTTATTAATGAAATGAAAGATGCTTGAGGTTTGTGGGTTTATCACTTGAGATTTTCCTATTTTCTTTTCTTTTTGGTTTAATTTTCTAGCTTATCAAATAAGTTGTTCATCAGCTTGTTTTGCTGAGCTTAATCTCAGATCTCAGATCTAAGCTCAAATCATTCAAATAAGCCGAGGCTTAATCATTTCTCTTTTCCTAGCTTTTCGTTTTACACTTTTAGCTTATTAGCTTATTTCATAAGCTCGTTTCAAATCTAAATAGAGCAAGTCCTTGTGCTTCTTCTCACGACTTATTTACATAAGCTTGGATACTCTTTAGATTTGGAAAGCTTATAAATAAGCTTGGTTCGTTTTAGCTTATTTTTCAACTAGTTACCTTAAATTACTTTTAGCTTATTTTTACTATCTAATAGCTTATTTTCTAGAAACCATAGCTTTTCAAATCATCTTAATAACTTATTTGTTAAACCGTAGCTTAGATCTAGTTTGAAATCGTTTTTTTTCTAGCTTATTTCCTCGTAGTGGCTTATTATCTAGTTAAAAAATTAACGTTTTCTATAATCCCTGTTTAGCTGGGATTTCAGGTTCTACTTCATATATTTTTTTGTTTTCATAATTATAGCTTAATCCTGTTTTGAATTTTGTTTAATCTGCTTATTTGCTTACTGCTTGTTTAAGTTGATTATTATTTTGCTTAATCTAGCTTATCTTAGTAGTTTAATGATTTATGTGTTCAATTGTTAGCTTACTTTAAATGTTTGTTCAAGTTTCTGTGATTAAAAAAGTGAAAAAACAAAAAATAGCATTAGCTTATTACTAATAGTTTCGGTTTATTTGTGAGCTTTATTCTGCTTATTAGGTTTTATAAAAGCTTCATGATATCTGGTATATGCATTTGATTTAAATTCTCAATGTATATAAAGCTAAAAAAGATAAAAGTAAATAAGGGGGTGTTTGGGACAAGCAGTACTAACTCATGTTAGTACTGCTTGAGGTCCTCTTATCCTTTAATTTCATCTTAAATCCAACAATTTGGTTTATAAGTGCAGGATTTATAAGTTTAACTAGGTTTGGTTAAGCATTCATAAGTTAGATAGTTAATATTTGAATCTGTGATCATTAGTTTAATTTTTTCAAGTGCATTTTAGCTTAAAGTCCTGTTTAGGTAGTAATTTTGCTTGTTTTGCTCTTGTTTTTAGTTGATAATAAGTGTTAGATTGATTCTCATTAGGTCTGCATAGAATAGGACTTAAGATTTGGTCATCTTTGTGCAAACTGCATCAGGTAAGGTAAACACACAAACTGATCACTTTTAGGATCTAAAATCAGAGGATAAATGTAATTTTAGGTTGTTGAATTTAATAGCATAAGGGTACTTTTAGGTAATTAATCATAAGGTGTCAGCTTGAGATTTTTCAAAATTTGCTAATTGAAGATCATTTTTTTAAGCTCTAAAATTGATTTTTGTTTTTTCAAACAAATTCAAAAACTCAGTACCATCTGAGTATATAAGCTGTTTTCTAACAGCTTTTTCAATATGCACTTAGGTTTCAAATTAATAATAGATTATCTTGTCATAGTTTTAGCTTAGTTAGTTTTTAAAGCTTATTAAGTTTTAAGGAAAAAAAACCAAAAATATATAGTTAGGTAGGGACTGTCTAGTTTTAAGCTGTTTAACAGCTTATTTAGGGCTTTTCATAAAAAGTTTCTTTTATTAAAAGTGCTTATTTTTAGCTTTTCTAAAACTTTGCTTTTATAAGTTTTCAAAAAAAAGGGGAAGGTGGAAATCGGGGGTGAGCAAGGCTCGAACCCCCGACCTCAACACCCTCAACCTTTATAACAACACAACCACACACCTCACTAACCATCGTGCCCTGGGGTCTTTTTCGTTATAGGTTTACTAAATTTAATACTTATATACATTTTAACCTATTTAGTTAATAAGCTGTTATAGCTTTTTACACAGCTTATTCGATAAGCTGTGTAATCAAGCTTATTTTTCTTAGGTCCCTTTTAGTTCAAGCTATTTTCTGTATTTTTTTAGAATTTTTATAATTAGTTTAGTATTTTTAAACATTTATTTTTATTAAAAACTTTAAAAAATCATAAAAAATAGAAAAATAATCAAAAAAATATAATTCTTTTTTAGAAAATTTTCTTTTATCGTAAAGTTTCTAGGAAAATTAGTTTTGCTTTCGTAGGGTTAAAATTGCAAAATTTCAATTTTTAAAGAACGGGGATTTTGTTTATCGTTCTCGTTTTTCGTGTTTTAAGCTCATTTCAATCGTTTTTGTTCTAGTTTTCTTTAAACTTACTTTTTAGTCAATTAGAGTCTATTTAAAAAGAAAATTTTCATTTTATGTTTAAATTCTGGAAATTATAATTTTATTTTAACTAAACTGCCTGTTTGTAGGGTTCCCCATTTTGGCGTTTTTTAGAGTTAAAGTTTAATTTCCCGTTATTTGTTTTTGTGCTTAATTGTTATCATTTTGCTTATTTAATTTGTAGAATAGATAAAATAAATTAATCTTGTTACCAATACAAATCATTGTCTCCGAAGAACAACAAACGTGGTTTCAATTTCATAGAATCGTTGGGAGCGTTAACGACCCGGGGATTCATACATTTCCCAGTTAATATAACCGTATTTATAATATATAATTTGTGAAAGATTTTTTACTTCTCAACCTTTGCCTCAAGGGTAGTTTGGTAATTTTCTATCCTATTATATTTTATTATTACGTGTGTTGATTTAACTTCAATCAATGTGTCACAAAAACACTTTAGCAAGTGACACGTCGATTGATTTTCAAATCGATTTTTCTATTCAATCGGTGAGACTTCGTCTTGCTGATTCACTCATACCGTGTTGTCTGCTTTGAGACGCTCCAGTAATGAGAACGGCTAGTGCAGCTGCGAAACCATGTCAAGGAGATTCTTCGAAATTCTACCTGATCACAGGCAGTATTTATACTGATCAACGGAGAACCGTGGTTATTGCAACCATATTCGACGAAGTGACAAAGACACTCTCGTTCATATCTGTTGATCATCACTAACCTAAACCTGCAGGTACTCCCGACGATTGGTGCAGCTAATTCCAGACGAGTCATAATTCATAGCCACATGCTCATACCCGACCGACATATATAAAGACATCATGAAATCTCAAGTACATGTTTCAAGACTTCCGCTACTCTGATACCGTACGTCCTTCATGAAGTGATGAAGTGTTAAAGTTAAAGAACATCAAGAAAGATGCATTATTAAAGTTGTTCAAGTTGACAAATCAAGAAAGGTATGAGCATGTCGGTCCAAAAGTCACAAGTTCACAAGATGGCAAAGTTTACGAGATGGCGAAGTGAGATTATGCTTGGTTGATGATCTCAAGAAGCTCAAGATCACATATTCAAATACAAGTCAAGCTAAAGGAACAAGCTTAAACCTTAAGTCAATGATCATTACGTCATATTTACAAGAAAAGGAAAATAAAATAAAGTCTGCGAGCACAAGAACGAAGACCTTCATAGTATGATAGGTTTAAGTTTTTGTAAAATGGAGTGACCTCCCTTAGGAGGAGATTGTTAGGAACACGAAAAGTGTCGGTCACTTCCATTATATTGTTAGATATCTCGTTAAGTAATATTTAGAAACTTAGTGGGCTAGTTAGTCCAAGACTCATGAAAAGCCCATGATGCCAAGGGCATATCCGACCACTCACCAAGTATATAAACCCTCTCCATGCCATGGAGAGGGTGTTGTTTGTTGGTTCTCTTTCATTTTTCATTCTAATCTAATCTTTTTTGTTTTACTTTCTCTCTCTAGTTCATCATTTGTGTGAAACTTGGAACCTACAATTGGTTTAATGAGTCGGACTCGGAGTGGATTCGAGTTAGATCGAATAATCTTGGTAATGAGGAGATGATACGTGAAAGTGTTGTGTAGTCGTTTGTAGCATAGAACACCATATAAAATCTTATTATTTATTGCATTATCCTTTCTTTGGTATGATTTATATAACTTATTTCAATGTCCCCAATTTATCTAGCATATTTTAGCTAGCAAAATATCGCTACACAACTGTTTATTAACATCTATTGAGGCTTTTTTTAGATTGTAGTTTTGAAATTTTACAAAATTTAACTTTTAAGAAAAGTTTTGTTTTATAAATTTTGTAGATATGGAATTACTACTATTAAATAAATTTAGGAATTCTGAAATATTATTATTTATTACTTAGTATTTTAAGCTACACCATATTCAAAAATATAAAAATAGACATGATGACATTTTTTAGCAAGTCAAAAAATAAAAAACTCACCAGTGATATTGAAGTATTGGAAAAAATTTGGACAAAAAAGGTTGAGGTGTTTTTCGACACAAACGATATTCTTTGGAGGTCTTTTGTATTACATCTAAGAAGCAAATAAAAGGGTAAATACAAGCAAATAGATTTCAACTTTGAAGTCTTAGAAAGGAAATCAATATTTAGCCACAAACTAGCTTTTAATAATTTGCTAAAAAATTAACATTTAACACTTATTAACTTGAAAATTAATGCTAGAATTTGAAAAGTGAAACTGCTATCTAATCAATATATTATTAATTTAGACGTTTCGTTTTATAAATGACATCTATATGTGAACACAAAAACACAACAAATACAACCTCATCTAAAACGCCTCACACCATTTCAGTTTCTTATTTATAGATTAGTAGGTGTAGATTTTATAGTGTATAAATATAATGAAATCACATTGTATTATACCTATTTGCAACATAATTTGACCTCATACCTCCATGCCGACGCTTCTAAATTACGAGTACTTTAACATGACAATGGTACTCTACAATTTGTACATTATAATTAGTTTGATAGCGCTTAAAGTTATTATAATCTCAAATTATCGTTTTTCATAAATGTTTATAAGGAGTTTGTAACTCCTAGTTAAAAGAAGTTTTGAGCATTAATCGGCCAGTTAATCTTATAACTTCTTTCATATGCATAATGGTTACATGACTATAATCATGGTCATTAAGTTAATGTTGAAATCATCCATTTAATATGTTAAGGTGGTTACAAACATTTAATGTTGAAACCGCTCATTTAATAGTACGTATCCCTACTGCTTTATATAAAAAAAAGTTAATTTGTGATTCTAAATATACATGATTGACATTGATAATTCATCTTCAAAATTTTAATCTAAAAATTTATGTTGATTTGTGAATTCTATATATACATTTAATATGTTAAGGTGGCTACAAACATTTAATTCGATATGTCAAATCTTCATCAATCGTTTAAGGTAAAAATATATTTTTTAAAAACAATTAGGTTCTCAATTATTTTATTCGATTATTATATTGTTAACGAGTTATCTTTTTTACTTTGTTATTTAGATGAACCCGAATAGCGTTGACAAAAATGATCCAAATGATGTTCAACTTCAAGATGAAGACAACATGTACGATATTGATCTTTACTTCGTTAGTGTCGTTGTAATTACTAGCAAGGATCTAAATTATCCTATCAAAAAAGATGTTAGCTTTTAATAAGATTGCTCAAATTTGAACCTTATGTTATTTGAATGTGAAATAGTTGCATCGGTATGGTTTATAGTTATTTTAATTAAAACTTGTCATTATTTCGTAAAGTTATTGTTAGAAAAAACATATAAATAAACAACGTTTGCTCGCCACAATATTTAGTTACCGGGTACCCGCCGTCGCATTGCGCGGGTACCCGGGTAGTTTAGTTCTCATAATTATTAGCTTTGCAATCAACTGAAGACGTTTTATTGGTGCAACTTCAACGATAGTACGAAGCTCGGGTTCGACTACGTTTGGAGCACGTCCTCTATTTCGACGTCTCGGAATGGTTACGTTCGAATTATTTGGAAAATTAGAATTTCTAGTGCGCATGCACTAAGCAAACAAAAATGATAAAATAAATGAGAAAAGAAAATATTTTTGTTTACCGAATAATCAACAAACTTAGGGTAACTCTCTTAAGTAAAATAAATTTTACAAGAGATGTGCGCCTTTTTCGTAAGTGAGACAAGACGGTAAATTTTTTTAATCTTAAGTTTGGGAACTTATTGATGGATAATACTTCAGTTGAAAGTATTATATGTTAGTGTTCTTTTACCAACTTGGTAAAAAATTTTATTTCTCATATTCAGAAATTCACAAGAAAAATCGAAAAATCCGAAAGAGCAAATATTTTTGTATTTTTCTTTAAAATCGAAAAATCCGGAAGAGCAAATATTTTTGTATTTTTTATATATTTAAACTTCTACTTATAGTAAAAAGAAAAAGAAAAATATATTTTACTTTTTATATATATATATTTTTTTTTGATTTTTTTTTTCAAAAGACGTAACTTTCGAAGACGAAAGGTTCTCCAAATCACGATCGACAAATTCAAACGAAGGAATCTTTAACACAAATCTCTGGCAACGGCGCCAAAAACTTGATGTAAAGTATTTATACACGTAATAATATAGAAGATATGAAATTCCTAAACTACCCTTGAGGACAAAGGTAGTAAGAAAAATCACACGATAATATATATACGTATATTTACCGGTAAGTGATTACCGGGTCGTTTTCCCAAAGACTTATGAAATTGAGACCTCGCTTTAATTTGGACAATGACTTGAATTGGTTCAAACTTTTTGGATTAACTTTCTAAATCTACAATTAAAAACAATTAAAGCAAGCAAGAAAAATTAACGACTAAACAATTTTAAAACAAATAACGGTAATTAAAGAAAACGACAAATAAGCAATTGAACTAGATTTAAACCCTAAATGCTTTTATAAACTTTTTCTAATCCTAAATGACTATTTAAAAGTAAAAATCTAAGGAAATTCTAAACCGAGAGTAATTTAAGCCAAAAAAAAACAAAGAAAACGAGAACGGGGATCCAATCCCGTTCTTTAAAAAGTGAACTTTTAAAATATTAACCCTACGGAAGTAAATTTCAACCTAATCATAGAATATGATAAAAGAAAATTTTATAAAAAAGAAAATTATTTTTTTGATTCTTTTTCTATTTTTTATGATTTTTTAAAGTTTTTAACTAAATTAATTCACGAAAAATAGAAAACTTTAAGCTAAAAATCCTATTTTTTTTTAAATAGCTTATGATAAGCAGGATGCAGGAAAAATAAGAAATCCTAAATAGCTAAACTTAATAAGCCGGGAAAATTCCAATAAGCAATCGAATTGCTTATTATACAAAGAACTAAAAAAAGGGTTAAAAGGTTTGATTGTGCAAACCTGGACGTAAAAGTCCCAAGGGCACGTTGGTGAGGGGAGTGTGTGTTAAGGCTTATAAAAGGGTTGAGGCTAAGTTGAGGTCGGGGGTTCGAGTCTTGCTCACCCCCGACTTCCTAGGTTTCCCCTTTTTTTATTTTTTTGAAAAAACCTAAAAAGCAAAGTTATTAAGCAGGTAAAAATAAGCCATTTTTGTGAAAACAACTTTTTTTGAAAATCTAAAATAAGCTAGAAAATGCTTAAACAAACTGACAGATAACACTTAACTATTTTTTACTTTTTAACAAAACTAAAGAAGCTAAAAACTGAAATAAGCTACACTAGGACTAAATAAGCTATTCACTACTTATTACTAACCTAATAAGTTAACCTGAGCTAAAAATGAGCACAAAGAATAAGCCATAAGCTAAAGATTTCAAATAAGCTCTTAGTGAAAAACTGAAAACCAAACAGACAACTTAGCTACTTTGGGCTTATTTTTAACTATGCAAACAGATCCTTATAGCAATCTAACTTATACCTACTTAAACTATGACCTTTAAGCTTCTAAAATCAACTTTTGAAAACTATTTTGAAACTTAAATGCTTAATGAAAAAGCTCCTTTTAAACTGCTTAAATACTCAGTACATGCTGAGAAAATTTGTGGATTTTCAAAAGACAAACTGCAAATTTTGAGCTTAAAAACAGATGATCAAATGAACTTTTAAAGGCAAAATAAGCTAAAGCAGATTGACAATGACCTAAAATCTACTTGAGACTAGAAAATTAAGACCTAATAACTATATTAACCATCTGAAAATTGAACTAGAAAATGACTGAGTGACTATTTTTACTGCTGATGCAGTTTGCACAAAAAAATGACCAAATCTTAAAACTAACAAATGCAGACTAAAGAGCTAGTTTCTATAACTTTTTAAACACTAAACTAAATGCAAAATGAGCAATTATTCTAAACAAAACAGACTTGAGCTTATGATGCTAATAGAACTAGGCTTAACTAACAGAACTTGAACATAAACTATTCTTATAAGATGAAAGCTAAATCAAAAGCTACAAATTAGCATTAAATCCTATCATATAAACCAACTAATGAATTTTGAAACCAATCCTAAGGACCAAATGGTCTTGGCAGTACTAACTTGAGTTAGTACTGCCTTGTGCTAAACACCCCTTAAAAAGTCCAAAATCCATTTTAAGCTTATAAAGATGAGTTTTAATGCACAAACTAGAGATACCAGATGATAATCAGCTTATAATAGACATAATAAGCAGTTTTAACCTACTGAATAAGCAAAAATGATAAACTACAAGATTATGCTAATATTTTTGGTATTTTTGACAGTTTTTATAACATAAAAAACAAACTAAGATCTAAGCTAATTATTAAGCATATTAAGCATTAAACTACTAGAATAAGCACAGGAAAACATTTATAAGCACGAATAAGCTATTCTAAACAAATTAATCAGACAATAAGCTAAATTAAGCTACAATGCAGTTCTAAAGCTATGAAATATAAAATAAGAAACTTATAGTAGCCTCTACTTAAACAAGGCTTAACAATTGCTCTTATGAGTTATCCACAAGCTCCAGCTTATCCTAAGATAAGCTGGTAGGGTCCTGGAAGTCCTTCCATTATTGACTTCCCTTCCATTAATAAGCTGTGGTAAATTTGATTGTGGACTTTGAATAAGATAAGCTCAACTAAGCTTTTGAGAGCTTAGTTTGAATAATTACTAGTTAAAAGTAGATATAACAGCTTATTGAGAGCTTATTTAGAACAATTGAAAGCTCATTAAACCATTTTACTTTTAAAGTAAAAACTGAATCCAACACAAGATTAAAGGAAACTTTAAATTTTATTAATGAAAACTGAATTACAATACTTTTTAAATGAAGATTACAAAAATCTAAATGACATTAAGCTAAAAATACAATAAGCTACGTCTACACTAAGCTAGACTCGATAAGCAAAAGATATCCTGTGAGTGAAGAAGGTCTTGTATTTATAGGCTTGAGAGAAGCTTCTAGGTCTTGGATACACGCTCCTTTCAGTCTTGATCTTAACCCTTGAATCCTTGCCAATCATTAGATGCCCTCTTGTAGCCCTTGGATCAAATTGTAAGCACACGGATTGCCAAGCTGGCAATCCCATATCTTTGGAGCTGTGTGTTTCTTTTGCACTAGTTTTAGTGCAAAAATCCCCTTTTGGAGTGTGTTTCCTTGAGCCCACGTGTCATTCCCCTTGTCCTAATTGACCAATCATAGCTTGTGGTGACGTTTTGATGCTGAGCTATAAGCTTGGTACTCGAATCTTTGTTCCACGTCATTAATTGAATTTTACCCTTTGTTTTTGATGCAGGGTTAATTGAAGAAGACGGTGAATAGTGAAAACAGATTTTTTTTCGCCGCTGTAGAAAGGGCAGCCTTTTTTAACCCTATACCTCGTTTTGAAGTTTTGACCGAGGGGTTTGGGTTTGACTTGGGCTTGTACAAAAGAGTTTGGGCCAAGGGTTTATGTTTTGGGCTGGGTAAATTTGTTAAACGGTTTTGGTTATAAAAAGGGATAACGACCGTTATCTTCTTAATAAAAGAAGACTAACGGTGTTAGGGTTTAGGGCTTTTAGTGAAAATGATTTTAACAATAAGGCTCTTTTGGGTATTTTGAGGGTTTTGGCATTTTGTGGGTTGACCAAGGGTTGACCAAGGTTGACTTTGTTGACCTTTTGCTAGAAACTTCCGGCTCTTGTGCACTCTATCCATTCCCGTGTCCGTGTTTGTCCGGTTTTGACCGTTTTCTTGTGATTTTTGCAATATCCGTACCTACACATCACCAAACAATAAAACACACATATACAAGCATATTTATGCACATTTTCATCATTTTAGGGCTTGTTTTGATACAAAAATAATATGTGATTCCTCACATATCAATTGCTGTGAGGGCTTAGGTCGGTGTCATCCTAGGAATTGGTCCTTGCAAATCAATCAATTGACGGTTCATAGTGCTCAAACCCTTATAGAAGATGTTTACCTTTTGATGACTATTGACGTCATGAGTAGGGCACTTGTATAGCAGGTCATTATACCGCTCACAGGCCTGGTATAATGATTCATCTCCTTCTTGCTAGAAGTTGTGAATATCTTCAAGCTACTTCGCTGTCTTAGAAGGTAGGCAATACCTTAGGATAAAGGCCTTTTAGAGGAGATCCCAGGTATTGATAGTTCCTGGGGCGAGTCTGTCCACCATCTCTTTGCAGCTCCAGTAAGAGTAAAGGGAAAAAACCGGAGCATGACTGTGTCTTTAGAGACTCCGGGGATATTGAATAAGCCAACGATGTTGAGGACCCGATCAATGTGATCGTGAGCATCCTCGTTCTTGTTTCCAAAGAAAGTGTCTTCCCTCAATTCGCGCATGAATTGACTCTTTGATTTTGAAATTGACATTGCCTTTGATTTCTGGTTTAACCACGCCGGGCGCCTGGTTTTCTGATGACAATGCTAAGTATTATTCCATGGTGAGAGTATCGATGTCTAATCTTGCCATACTTCTTGCAGATATAGAGTTTAGGGAAAGAAGAGAAATAATGAAATAATCAAATTAATTCTGATTTTTAGCTCCCCGGCAATGGCGCCAAAAACTTGATGCGTATTTTCTTTTGAGTATAATTTTACTCAAGTTTTAAATTTATAAAACTTGATCTACCTAACAACGCACTAACGGGCAGAGAACCCGATCGTGGGTAGTACAGAATGGTAAATCCGAGGTTGTCCTAAGAGCTAAGTTGCAATTAGTTTTAATTTGAAATGTCATGTTTAAAAATCGTTTTTGATTTGATTTGAAACGAATTAAAATAACAATAAAATTATTTACAAAAAATTAAAAGAGTTGGAGATATCAGAAGAGAAAACATGCTAACCTAGTTACTTCATCACTATTGTTATGAATACGTTTTCCTGTGCAATGTTAAACTATGGTTTTATTAGTGGTTTCTAAGGTCGATATACTTGAATATGTATATTTAGGGGCTGCTTGGTTAAGGGTTATAGGGTATAAGTAATGGGAAATGAAATGAAAAATGATGCTTGGTTAAACATAATATAAGCAATGAATCCTCAATATTGGCCCATACTCCATTACCCAACATTTTGAGGGTATTAAAAATGTATTACCCACGTTTCCTTCTTTTGTTCTCAAACTGTTCACCACCCACTTTTGTTTCTAGTTTCTTTTCTTTTTTCTCTTCATTTCTTTTTTTCATTTTAATTGCATCTCGAGATTAATTCAATATTTTTTTATCAACACTTTCCTTTTCTTATTTCATATTTCTTGATTTCTATTTTCCTCTAACTTTCATGATCATTTATGTGGAAGAAGCCACCGTGCATTTTTTTTTCTTTCATAAACACTAGAATAAATTTTGTGGCAAAACTTGTGATATTAATAGTCATTATATTTTACACCAACCAGATGCATGATATGAAATCACGACTGCAATACACATTTTTTTTCTTTAAAGAAATCTAGTTAGAAAAATAAAGAAGTCTCACAAGAACTATTTTTTAAGTGTTAGGATTTTTAGACAAACCAGGCAACACTAATGCAATCATAATACCCAATAGTATTCCTTTGCATTCCCTTAATCTTTCCCTTTCCTATTCCTTAATATGAACCAAGCATGCCATTAGTCTATCCTATACTCTCTGTGATTCCGAATCAGTCCAAATCATTTAGGAGGTAGGTTATTCAAGTTTCAGTGATTAATCCCAGTTGTTCCCAAAACATATCTAATAACCTATAAAGATTATTAATCCCCTTCTGAAAGAGTTCCTGTGCTTTTTAAGTATTGAGTGATAAGTGCGGTGACCGGTCAGTTCCTACACCAGGTAAGGAGTTAGTGATCCTCCCTAGTACCCATTGGATCCCATCATGACAAGATAATCTATTAATGGGGCAAGCTAGGTCCAAACCACCCGTACTACCAAAACCCAGGGTTACACGATAGTCAAGGAATATCTAACAAAACCATAATTTAACAGGAAACAATCATAACAAAAGTAATTACATAACTAGGCCAGCACTTTAAGTGCTTAGCCGCTCATGGTAACGGTAACACAGTAAGAGATAGAAGAAATCATATATTGAAAACTCATAATTCTTACAGTATTCGTATTTTGAACGATTAAATACAAAAAGTAAGTAAAGTGTGATCTCCCTTGGACTCCAGGTGGAATTCTTCGAAGGTTGGAAGCCTTTGTCGCCTCTCCAATTGGCTGTGGAGGAAGTGATGTCGGAATAGCTTGAATGAGGCCTCTATTTATAGATATCGAACCTGTTACGGCGTAACCAATAAATGTGTTACGCCGTAACCATCATACACGACATTCCATATTTAAGCAGCTGTTACGGCGTAACCAGATATGGTGTTACGCCGTAACCTTCATATAACTTCCATATGTACGTGATCTTCATTCCATATTTGTGGATCTTCATGGTTACGGCGTAACTGGATAAGGTGTTACGCCGTAACGATAACTTTGACAAGATTTCCTTCCAAATATAGGGTTACGGCGTAACTAGATATGGTGTTACGCCGTAAAGTCTTCCTTGATCTTCGTACTTGCTTAATTTATGTTACGGCGTAACCATTTTTGGTGTTACGCCGTAACATTCTTCAGAATTTACACTTTAAGTCCTTTTTCCCTTGTTTCTTGTCACTTTCCTGCATTTCACCTGAAAACTACAAAACAAACATCAAATGGTAACAATAAATGGAAATTTTCTTCACCAACAAGATTTAAAACTCCACATGAAACACCGAGTTTTAAAAATCAATGAAAAATCAAAAGGAATTTTAAATCTCCGTTGATTCCATGAGAGTTGTTTTCAAATGAAACACCGGTTTCAAGCTCTCGTTGGAACTCAACATCTTTACATCGAATTGACACAACTTCAAAATGGTTTTTAAAAATTGGAAAACCCGTTAGCACCGTGCTTAAATGGGTTCCAACGGTTGTTGTCTAAATTCGATGTCGATGGTTTGTAATCAAATGTCAGATTGCAACCCGGTCTTCAAATAAAAGGGAAGTGTACATTTCAGTGCGCTTTACCTTAAAAAGAAGAGAAATCTTCTTGTTTTGAGCAAAAATTATTCAACTTTTTAAAAAAGATTTTCAAAATCTTTCAAATGTTTGCTCACCAAAATTGCTTGTTATTAAATTTCAGATAACAACCCGGTTTTCAAATAAAAGAAACATGTATGTTTCAGTGCGCTTTATCTTCAAAAGAAGAGAAATCTTTTTTGTCCCGAGCAATTTTTTATCAAAATTTTTACAAAAAGTATGCTCGGGACATATGACTTCTAAGTAAATGTCAGCTTAGGACTCGCTCTTCAAATAAAGGAAAGTGTACATTTTTTAGCTCAAGTAAAATGGTATACAAAAATTTGAACATAAATTTTCAAGAGTTATTCAAAAAGATTTTTCAAAATCTTTCAAATTGTGTGTTCAACATTCCCTTTCTCATTCAATCATTTGATTTTTATCTATTTTTGAGAGGGAGTATAAAGGAAAATGTTTTGAACAAATGAATAATAATC
>BQNB010029903.1:0-55357 GCA_026074375.1 Tanacetum coccineum
AACAAACCAAATGTTGCAGGGAAAGGACCAATTTGGCTTTTTGATCTTGATTATTTAACTGATTCTATGAATTATCATCCTATTAGATCAGAGAATCAAGCTAACCTACATGCAGTTCAACAAGAAGCTAACCAAAATGCATGTACAGAAGACATTACTGATGTAGGGGATTCTGAAAAAGAGGATGAATCTGCTCAAGACTGCTTTGTACTGCCAATATGGCCTTCTTATTCTTCAACAATCACTCCTGCTTTAAAAACAGATGATAAGAGAGAAGCTATGGGTTCAACTTATCAAATGTTAGCTTATCAAATGTTAGCTTATCAAATGTTAGACTATGGGTTCAACTTCATGAACACAAAAATCTACATTGATAATGAAAGCACCATTTGCATTGTAAAGAATCCAGTATATCATTCCAAAACAAAGCACATTGCTATTAGGCACCACTTCATAAGAGATGCTTATGAAAAGAAACTAATTCAGGTGCTTAAAATCCACACTGATAACAATGTAGCTGATCTACTCACCAAGGCATTTGATGTTAGCAGGTTTCAGTTCTTGGTTGTTACTATTGGGATGATAAATCCATAGGCTGCATTGGTTAAAGGGAGGCAATATGTTGTGTTGTATAGTTTGTATGAAGTTTTTGGTGTCAGGATACATTTTAACCATAGGTGATGCTTTTCAAAAGGTTTGAGAGGATTTAGAGAGTCATTGAGAAGAGTATTGATGGTACTGAAGCACTCTTGTTACCTACATTGTTCTTTCTTTGATTAAACAAAGTTAGTACCGACAGTGCAAAGTTAGTACCGCTGGGCAAAGTTTGTACCGCTATAGAGACGTTGAAGAAAAATACCGCCAAGGGTACAAAGTGTAAATTGAAACGGTTTCCTTGAAATTAGGTCTCCTAAACCTATATAAACCCATCTCAATTGCACAGTTCCTTACGCAATCTCTCTCAAACACATTTGTATCTACAAGCCCTAATATCTCTCTTAACGACGATCACTCTCTCAAACACAATGGCTGTTCTTGATTCATGTCCTAAGCACAACATGGTCGCGTATCTGGAGAAGTCTGAAGGGAATGCAGAGTTTCACGAGATCATTGATTTTCTTAAGCAAAGTTCGATACATCATGCTCTCACTGTAAGTCCTGTTGTTTCTACTACATTTGTTGAACAGTTTTGGACGTCTGCTAAGTCCAAAATAATCAACAATGTTAGGCACATTACTGCCAAAGTAGCTGGCAAGTCTGTGTCTATCTCTGAGGCATCAATAAGAAGTGATCTTCTTTTTGATGATGCTGATGGGATAGACTCATTACCTAATCAGGCTATATTTGATGCTATACAGCTTATGGGGTATGAGGGGGATTTAACAGTGTTAACATTTAATAAGGCTTTGTTTTCACCCCAATGGAGGTTTTTATTTCATACAATAAATCATTGTCTTAGTTCAAAAAGCACCTCTTGGGATCAAATTCCTACTAATATTGCCACTGCTGTCATTTGTTTAACATCTAATCAGAAGTATAATTTTTCCAAATTAATTTTTGATGGTATGCTTAGACATTTAGATGCTAAGAAAAAGTTTGTAATGTACCCACGTTTTATTTCTATCTTTTTAGATAAACAACTAGCTAATGTGTCTGTACCTTTAGATCATTTTCCTGTAAATACTTTAACTAGTAAAGTCTTTTCTTTCATGGTTAAGAAGGGTAAACATTTCTCAGGGAAAGTCACCCCTTTATTTGCTTCTATGTTGGTACAACCAACTGAGGATGAGGGTGCCCCTTCAGAAAGACCATCTGAAGCACAACCTACACCCTCTCCTACTCACACTAGTGAAGTACCTGTTGAGCCACAGACTGACCCATCTCCTACTCACACTAGTGAAGTACCTGTTGAGCCACAGACTGACCCATCCCCTAGACCTTCACCTTCTACTACCATTCCTGATTCTATTCCAGAAAGTTCTGGTGGGAATCTTGGAGGTCATTCATCCAGTGATAAATCCCTTTCAGGGAATGAGGGTGAAATGACACTCCAAAGTGTCTATGATCTTTGTCTCTCTTTATGTGCACAGGTTTCAGATCAAGCCAAGGAAATACAACACTTAAAGGCACAGATCAAAAAGCTCAAGAAGCAAGCTAAACCTGTAGTCAAACACCACAGAGCATGGATGAAGAGTGTCTCCTTGAAGCAAAGATTAGCAAGAAAGAGATCCTCAAAGAAACAATGGGTGCACAGAGAGTCTGTATCCAAACAGGGGAGGAAGTTTGCCAAAGGTGAACCTTCAGTCCATAAAGATCCACTATTTGATGAGATTCCTGAAGATACACTAGATTATATGGAGACTGAGGATGCTCAAGATGTGGGGAGGACAAGAGATGTAGTGGATGAAGAGAAGGAGAATGATGAAGATGTACTTAGTACTGCTCAACAAAAAGTTAGTACTGACAAGGAGAAAGTTAGTACTGACAGACCAATAGTTAGTACTACAGACAGGATCCAAAGTTAGTACCGACAGGCAGAAAGATAGTACCGATGAGCAAAATGAAGGTACTGATGAGCAAAGTAAAGGTACTGATGAGCATACTGAAGAAGGAAGGGCTACTCAAACTACTCAACCACCACCTACTTCTACAATATTTGGAGATGATGAAACAATAGCTAAGGTTCTTCTCAACATGAGTCAAGCCAAAGCAGTTTCAAGAGAGAAGGAGAAAGGTGTAGAGTTCAAGGATATTGAAGAAACTGACAGACCTAGGCCTACTTCAACAAGATCACTTTTGACATTAAAGCCTCTTCCAAAGATTGATCCAAAAGACAAAGGGAAGAAGAAAATAGAAGAGGAGGATGAATCTGAAAGTGAATCTGATGGTATTCCTGAAGCTGAGAAGAAGTTTAAACAGCTTGCAAGTGATGAAGAAATGGCTAGGAAAGTACAAGAAGAGTGGGAAGGTGAAGAAGAAAGAAACAGATTAGCTGAAGAAAAAGCTACAAATGATGCTCTCATAAGAAATTATGATGACATAAAGGCAAGAATTGAGGCTGATAGACTTCTTGCTGAGAAGCTTCAAGAAGAAGAAAGAGAGCAATTTACAATAGAAGAGAGAGCAAAATTCCTTCATGACACAATTGCTGCTCAAAGAAAATTCCTTGCTCAACAAAGATCAGAAGCTATCAGGAACAGACCACCTACAAAGAATCAACTGAGAAATCAAATGATGACCTACTTGAAGCATGTAGGAAACTTCAAGCATTCTGATTTGAAAACCAAGAAGTTTGAGGAAATACAAGCTTTGTATGAAAAGATTAAGAGGTCAGATGAAGATTTTATTTCTATTGGGTCTGCTGAAGATGAAAGACTGATCAAAAAGATGAATGAAAAAGGAATTGATTCCTCTAAGAATGAAATGGTCAAGGAGGAAAGTAAAGAAGAAGAAAGTACCAGAAAGAGAAAACTTGGTACTAGGAAAAAGATGAAGTCAAGGAAAAGAAGATTCAGACAAAACACTTCTGAGGATGATAGTGAGAAAGAGAATGATGAGCTGAGATTATGTTTAACAATAGCTCCAGATGAGGACAAAGAAGTGGATTATGAAATACTTGACAAGAAGTATCCTATCATAGAATGGAAAACTGAGTATCTTGGAACTAAACCACAGGTTGATAAAGCTAAACACTTAGAGGAGATTAATCAAAATGTGGTGATTAGAAGCAATGGACAAAAGAGATACTTTAGTACTCTGATGAGGGTGCTTTCCATATTTGATAGAGATGATTTGAATGTTGTATATCAACTGGTGATGGACAGATATCAAGATGAGATACCTGAAGGATTTGATAGAGTACTTTGGGGAGATTTGATGATTATGTTCAATCCAGATGATGAAGATAAGTTTTGGAACTCACAGCAGGATTGGAATGTAGTAAGTTGGAAGTTACATGGTTCTTCAGGGGTACATACTTTAATGACTGAGGCAGGATTAGTCATTCATATGCTTGTAGAGAAAAAGTATCCTTTGAGAAAGAAAGTACTGTTGCAAATGCTGGAATTAAAGTTGGAATCTGAAGAAGACAGTACTATGGCATTAGAGTTGATTAGATTTGTCAAGAAGCTAGTTGCAGAGTTAGAACCTGAAGACTCTGATGGAGATGAGGAGGATCTTTGAGTGTTGGTTTCAAAACCACACAACAAATGGTCATCAGTTCACCATGCTTAACAGGCATAAGAACTGGCTAGTCCATAAGCAAACGGCTTGTGGTAAAGACTTCTCAAATCCGTTTATGGTTGACAATTTACCAAAAATTGTATGGTTCTCAACTCACCTTGCTTCACAGTAAAGAGTTGGCTAGTCCAAGATCAAACAGTTCTTGGTAAAGACTAATCAAATCTGTTGATAGCTGATAGTTTGCTAAAAACTATATGGTTTATCAATGCACCATGTTATGGCAATGAAGCATTGACTAGTCCAAAAGCAAACGGTATTTGGTAAAGACAAATCAATTCCGTTGATGGTTGACAGTTTACCAAAAACTGTATGGTAATTAACTCACCATGTTTTTAAAATGAAGAGTTAACTATCCCAGAGCAAACGGCTACTGGTAAAGGAACATCAAATCCGTTAATGGCTGGTAGTTTGCCAAAAACTACAAAGCCAACTTAGTTTTTTGGATTGTTTGCTAGAAAAGATTGTTGCTGCGATTGCTGAGAAGACAAAGTTGCTGTTGAAGATGGATAGTGTTTAAAAGATCAAGAAATGGTAAAGTGTTTGGATACATCATCTATGAGTTAAAGAGGATAAATCTGAAGAAACATGAAGTTAAAAGAGTTCAATATTCATGTTTAAGGGAGGATTGTTGGGAATTATGTTTTCCTAACTTAGTACTGATAGTATTAATAAGTTAGTACTGATAGTTATAGTTAGTACTAACAGTACAAAATGTTAAGTACTGATCAGTTAGTTAGTACCGATAGTAGAAATTAGTTAGTACCATATAAGAGATATGTATGAGATATTTTAGGAAAAGATACCTATTATCTATAATCACTCAAAGCAGATTAATAGAAAATATTATTTAGTTTTTCATTGTTCTTCTTAGTACTTGTGTTAAGATTCCGCATTAACACATAGTATTCATAGTCAGTGTTTCTATATAGTCAAACTGTATTTATACATCTTGGCTATCATCCTTAATAGGCTGCAGAGATCTATTCAGTTTGGGACTCACAGACGGGTTCTTTAATCCTGATCATCAAGAAAAGGTTTACCTTCTAAGGAAAGCTCTATATGGATTAAAACAAGCTCCAAGAGCCTGGTATGATGAAATCTCAAATTTCCTAATATCCAAAGGTTTTACTAAAGGTACCATTGACCCGACCCTATTCACGATAAGATATGGGGAGGACATTCTACTTGTGTAAATTTACGTTGATGACATTATTTTTAGGTCAACAAACCCTAAATTTTCTAAACGATTTGAAAAATTAATGCACAGTAGATTTGAGATGTCCTTAATGGGGGAAATGAAATTCTTTTTAGGACTTCAGATCCACCAATCCCTACGAGGTATCTTTATCAATCAGGCCAAGTACGCTTTAGAAATACTTAAAAACATGTTATGGAAAAAGGACAAAGCATTGGTACACCAATGGCCACGAAACCTAAATTAGATGCAGACTTGAGTGGTGAACCCGTAGACCAAATTGACTACCATAGTAAAATCGGTTCACTCATGTATCTGACATCTAGTAGACCAGACATAGTACAAGTAGTATGTTATTGTGCAAGATATCAATCAAGACCGACTGAAAAACACCTCAAAGAGGTTAAAAGGATCTTTTGATACTTGAGGGGTACCATTAACATGGGACTCTGGTATCCGAAGGATTCTGGCTTTGAACTAACAGCTTTTTCAGATGCCGACCATGCCGGATGCATTGATACTCGCAAAAGCACTTCTGGAGGAATACAGTTCCTAGGTGATAAGTTAGTCAGCTGGATGTCAAAGAAGCAGGATTGTACTGCAATGTCATCAGCAGAGGCTGAGTATGTGGCGTTATCTGCAAGTTGTGCTCAAGTAATGTGGATGAGGACACAACTTAAGGATTATGGCTTCAACTACAACAAAATACCATTGTATTGCGACTCTCAGTCAGCCATAGCAATCTCATGCAACCCCGTGCAACACTCTCGTACCAAGCACATCCATACTCGGTATCATTTCATCAAGGAACAGGTTGAAAATGGTATAATTGAATTGTACTTTGTCAGAACTGAATACCAATTAGCTGATATGTTTACTAAAGCCTTACCAGAAGATAGGTTTCAGTATCTTGTCAGACGAATTGGTATGAGATGTTTGACTCCAGCAGAACTGGAGGTTCTGGCAAATGAATCTGCTTGATATTCTTCAAACATCGACTTGTAAATATTTTTCAGAAAAGCAAAATACAAAAATATAAAATTTCAAAAAGAAAAATACAAAATCAAAAAATCAGAAAATGTTTCACAAAAATATTCTTCTCGACATGTCTCTTGGAATCGATAACATTTACGTACCTAGAAATGTTGATTAATATCGACACGGGCGTGTAAATGAAGTTCGAACAGGAGTTTCAAATGCTTTCAAAACATGTCATTTCTATTTTTCTAGATGACTTGTAATTGCTCTCAGATTGCAACTCGGACCTGAACGACAAAGGAGAGTATACGTTTCAGTGCACTTATCCTTAGCATTAGAAGAGAAGTCTCCTAACATGATGTTTTTTAAAAAGTTGAACACAATTTTTCAAGAATTTCTCACTGACGATTCATAATCTTTCAAAATTATGTGTTCAACACTCCATCCCTCATAAAGATTTACAAGACAATTCTTCTACATTTGGTGTCATTTTCAAAATGAGTCAATCTCACGACAATTCTTATATGTTTAAAACATTATTAAAAATCTCTCAATAACATATCCATAATAATAATGACTACTCAATAGATTGTATGTTATAAGATAATTAAGTGGTTGAGCACAATTTTTCAAGAATTCTTCAATAACAATTCATAATCATTCAAAATTGTGTGCTCAACAATGCTAACCCTCAATTTTAAATTCATTTTACAACTTGGTATCATTTTTTTCTGGTGTCAAACATATATAAAATTGAGGAGGAGCAAGTTAATGTTCCATATAATTCATGCTAATATGTTTTCTCTACGGAATATTTATGACAAATTTTAATAACATGGTATTTTAAAAACTAAGTGAATTAGTATTTAAAATAAGGGGATAAATGTAATTAAAATGTGATCTTGAAAATAATAAGTGATCTAAAGACTTAAATTGTTGTTGATACTCTTCGAAAAAGGTTTTATGGTTACGATATCATACCCAACAATATTTTAATTTCATGACGATTCTGAAGTCATAAGGTGGTTAGGTTAGGTATTAGTCCTATGATCCAACCAGAACCGGAGGGATCTACCCAAGGGAACAACTTCATGGTTTAGTAAATAGCAGGTCCTTAGTATGATTGGAGATGAATGAGAATAAGGGAATAATGCTGACTAAGATTGAGCTAACACTGGAACAATCACAACAAGGTGTTAGTAATGACGTCTTGGTAAGCATTGAAGGGGTTAAAGAATGAAAAAGAAATGTAAGGATAAAGGGTCTAAAGAAAGAAGCCCTCCATACAAATTTAGGTAGAAACCGGGTCAATACATAATCTATCGGTTTTCACAAAGATGAATTCTGATATTGAAGACGACATCATGGACCTAGTGATGCAATGCACAACCCTTCCCAGCCATTCGAGTTTCTCTCAAAAGAAACTTGTCTCATTTGTCACGGAGATACACAACACCACTTCTATTGACTTTCTCCGAGATAGTTGATATTGAATAGGTGGCAGTCTGCTCCAGCCTCTGATTACTAAAACTAAAAGTGCACAAATCGAGTCTAGTGCCAAGAAGAGATCAAATTATAAATCTCATTAGGACACAATGTCAAAATACACTTTTTGAACACCGCAAAGTTGACAAGTTGTAACAAAGAGTCCTACGCATTATCCTTGAGATCTTGCCAGAACATCCGAGTGATACTTAAGTATTCATCGTGAAGATGGAAATCCTGCTTGAGCCAACATCAAACAAGCTCTTGGTAGGTGACTTGCGAGATTCTATATAAATCAAACTTGTGTCAACTGGAAAGAAACGATGGTGTGATTCTATGTAAATCAAACGTGTTCTAGTAAATGAATTGACGACTTAATCAGAAAGATAGTAACTATCTGATTCACTCTTACCGCGTTGTCTGCTTTGAGATGCTCCGGTAATGTGTTAGAAGATCCTACGCTTTGAGCTGGAAACCCTGTCAAGGAGATTCTTTGAATCTACCTGATCACAGGTATAGTATTTATACTATAAAACGGGGAACCGGAGGTTAATGCAACCGAACTCAAGATGAATGACAAAGCTAAATTCATCTTTTATTGCTAACTGTTTTATTTCAGGATTAGATGACAGTGTTGCAGCCTCATTCCAGCGAAGTCGGATTCATTACCACATACTCATACTCAAGCTTTCAAAGTCAATCATTCAGCATCAAGATTGTTGATACAAAACTTCCTCAAAGATCTTCAAAGTCAAATCAAGAACCGTATTTTGGGGAGACTGTTAGCCTTATGATAATATAAGTCAAACAAGAATGCAACAAGTATGAGTATGTCGGTCAAGAGCACAAGTTGATCAAGAAAGTCAAATCAAGATGATTCATGTCAAGGAGATGATGCAAGATAACGATCTCAAGAACTCAAGGTCAAAACATAAAGGCTCAAAAACAAGATCACAAAGCATGGATGAACAAAGCCATTACAAACAAGACAAGACCATAAAAAGGCAAAGCATAAACGTCAAACGTCATATCTTCAATGTCATCAGTGGTACAGAGGAGTTTGAAGAAAGAGACCTCAACATTGGGGGAGATTGTTAGCCTTAATTATATTAAGTCAAACAGGAATGTTATCGGTCTTACAAAGTCAAACTAGGTCTTGTATTGTAATAGGCTAGTCGGGTTCAACAAGCTTGGTTTATAATCTAATATTGTCCGTGTTTCAGGCTCAAAGCCTAAGTTTAGCCAAGCCCAACCCAAGTAGAAAAGCCCACATGCCACTTATGGCTTAAGGGTATAAAAGGACCCTCTTCACACATGGAGAGGGTGTTGGTTTTCATTTGCATAGTTTATGTGTGTGTGTAAAACCTCCCATCCCACTCTTTCATCTTTAATCTAATCTTCTATCTTTTCCTTCTCTCTTTTCTCTTTTCTATTTTTGCTTATTGGTATGGCTTATCTTGTGTTTGGATAACTTATTATCTTGGGATAACAACTTGCGACACGCGTTAGACCACAAAGATCCATGTGCAAAATATAAAGTTTCTCTTGGTTGGTGTCTTCAGATTTAGGTTTGTGGGGTTTCTTCTTGCTTTTGCCCATTGCACAAGCAGAACACAGTTGGTCCTTTTCAAATTTAAGCTTAGGGAGACTTCGAACAAGACCGTGTCTAGCTAAATGGTTGATTGCACCAAAGTTCAAATGAGACAGACGTCGGTGCCATAGCCAGGACTTAGTCTTTGAGGCCTTTGACAAGAGACATATAGGAGAGGACGCCATCATATCTCTAAGAGACAATGTATACAGATTTTTGCTTGGAGATCCAGTCAACAGATCAACACCTTCTAGATTACGAATGAAGCAGGTGTGTTGATGAAAAACAACTTCAAGGTTTGAATAACATAATTGCCCAACGGAGAATAAATTGTGTCCAAGTCCTTTTACATAGTAAACCCTTGATATCATAATATTCCCAATCTGATAATCACCATATCCTAATATCTTTGCCACGTGATCATTTCTGAATTTGACTGTACCCAAAGACTTATTGACGAAATTGGTGAGCTGAGAGTGATCTCCAGTCATATGCTTGGAGAAATCGGAGTCCAAATACCAGAGAATAATTTGGATGACCTGCATTCATCAAGAGAGGAAGATGGAACATCGAAAACTATGGATCCCCAAGATGGACTGGGTTCATTTTTGTTAGCAGATACAGATTTAAGAACCTTAAATTTGCTAACAGGAACATTAGTTTTAGATTTCCTAGGTTTCCTTGAGTAAACCAATGTTACATCAGGCTTAGGTGTTTCATTTTCTAGAGCAGTTGGTTTCCTAAGGGGTACCATAGTAGTTGTGGTAATCCTAGTTAAAGGGCACGCATTTCCTACTATAGTGAAGGTTCGACCAATAGGTTTCCAGATGAATCCAATATTTGAAAACACATTTCCTGTTGGTTTCCAAACTTTTCTCTTTGAACTTTTGTTAACAGATTCAGATTTTTTACGAGCATTCACATTATTGATAAAATCAAGAACACACAAATCATGATTATCAGAAAGCATGCAACCATTACACTTAACACATTTAAGTTCCGAATTCGCATTAAGCTTGGAATGCTGCACATGAGCAGTTCCTTTAGGTTGAATAACACAATCTTTATTTTTCAAACTAAATTTAACTTTCCTAGGGTGGGCTTCTACTTTATTCTTCTGAGTACTACTTGGTGTTTTTTGAATCTTATCTTTCTTTGTATTGCTTGAAGGCTATGATCCGCTAGCACTAGTAGATGGTTTTACTCCTGTAGAAGACAACATAGATTTTTTAGAAACTAGGTTTGATGTAGAGGTTGTTTTTGTGATTGTATTTCCTAAGGATGTGACAGGCTCAGTGAATCTAACTCTTTTGTCATTGTTCTTTAAGGTCACAGCCACTATTTTTCCATCAGTATTGTTGACACTTGGGCATCTAATTCCTTTATCCTTATTTCTCAAGTTGGGATATGTTTATCAAGAAGCACGTCTTCGCTTATTTGAAATACAGACTTCAACTTTTCTTTTCTTCAAGAATAGAAGAAACCGTTGATTTTTCCGTGAAAGCTGTTTACTTAATTTTGAAATTTTCTCTCTGCTCAAAGTCGTTATTTGTTTACCGAAATTTTTTTTCTTAAATGAAGAAGCATTTATCTTTTAGTAGACATTTGTTCTCGATAAACCGACTTTTGATAACATCTTTCAAGTTTTGTCATATTTTTCTTGACTACTTTCAAACACTATCTTGATTATTTATATCTAGCAAGCTCATGTCACCAATCAGCATTTGTTTCTTTCATTTTGCGATTGACCGAGTTGACCTTTTCAACTTCAAGTGCCAAATTATTATATAATGATTCAAAGTAAGCACGTGTTTCCTCAACAGTTGCAGGATGTTGATCTACTGTTCCCCCTTCTTGTTCCACACTAGAGATTTCAGAAATAACATTACTATCATTCTGTTGTACTTGGTGTGGTTCAGGAATGGGTTCGAGTAGCTCAGTATACTGCTCCTCTTGAGTAAACATATTAAATATCTCATTATCATAGCAGTTGTCATAGTTATGTAGACCTCATTGATCCGTCTGAATCAATAGACGGGAGCTTTGTCAGTCTGAGTACCCGATGTCGATGCTGGCAAATTAGCCATCAAAATGCATTTTGCATTGACTTCCTCAATCTCATCAAGATCCGCTGCAGCAGCCATCAAATCAAACTCTTCAGCTTGGAGTTGGATTCCTGCTTCTTCCTTTTGAGCAATCAACAACTGAGTCTGAAGATAATCATCATCCCTTCTCTTGGTCCTGACTGTACATTCCTAGCAAGATAACCCTAAATCCTCTGCAGTTGTAACACCTTAACTAATTACCATATTCCCCGATCGCATTACCCTCAGCCCGTGCTGCTACAACATTTCCATTCCCATTTGGATTCTGATTAGTAATTCCTGGAACAACAATTTGCCCATTCTGATTACCAACATTCTGAACACCCTGATTCTGAACTGCATCTTGAACAACCTGATTCCCGACATTCTGTACTGCATTATACCCATTCCGATTCCCAACATTCTGCCCAGCATACTATCTAAACTGATTCCCCCTTGGCTCCAACTAAAAAAACAAAAAAAAAAAAAACCATCTTCATTTGTCTGTCATGACCCATATTCATACCGGGGTGAGCAAGTCTATCCGATTACGAGGGTTGTGATGAAAGTCTCTGGTTGTTGTTTGGATTTGGTGTTGAGTAGTTTAGTTTTGAATGCCAAGCCATTAGAACGAGTGTCATGTCATTGTGGTTGTGGGATCTGTATACTTCGGGATTGCATTTGTTGTTGCATGTAGTTCTGGTTGAATGATTGTTATGGGTTATAGTTGTTGTTGATGGGTTGTGAGTTGTTGCATGTAGGAACTTGGAGCTGTTGATCTTGTTGAAACACTGGATAGTGAAAGATTGTGTTGAATTTGCATGTAGTGCTGCGGATCATGTGTTTTTTGCTAGTCGTTCAGCTCTTTGATCATCAACCTCCTTTTGATTGTACTTACAAGAAATCATACAACTGAGTGTAATCTGTCGTATGCAAGTCCTTTGTTTGATGAACAATAGTAACATGTCGACTCCATTCATGTTGTAAGTTGTTTAGGAACTTGAGGATTAACTAGCAATCTTTTCAGGAGTGTTTGTATTCTCTTAAAATCCGTTCTCATTTTGAGAACGGTGATAGTAAGACTCAATCGATCCCATCAGTGAATGTAAACCTTTCCATTCATTAAACAACTTAGCCTTTTTGTCTTGAATCCCAATATCAGAACCTTTCATCATTTGCTGAACACGTAACCAGATTTCCTGAGCAGTTTCACAACTATCAACAACAGCATAGATTGTCTTCAGGGGGGGGGGAAAGAAAAAGACCGAAGAAGAAAAGTCTGAATAGCTTGATCATCTGCTTCATCTGTTAAATTTCTGCTTCAGTAGTTCTTCATCGGGTTTGTTTCATGAAACCGTTGCAGAATAGGGTACTTCACGGTCTACATCACCTGTTTCAGGAATCATTCGTCTGACATATGGACGCATTCATAATGAGGCCTGTAGATTTAACTTTCATTTGTCTACTCTTAGCATAACCGAAGAAGACGAGATGACCATTGGAACGTAGTTCTCTTTGTTAAGCATAGGAGGGCCGTTTTTCAAGTACTTGGCTGCATAAACGTCTTGTGAGTCGACATTGCAAAAAGGTGATGTAAAAGATAAACAAGGATCTTTAGTGGGTAAAGTGATTTTGTTGTGGTGGAAAACTATTTCACGGGATTTTACAAATCTTTGATTAAAACCGAGAAAAGAATCGTATCTTTCACGGGATTTTACAAATCAAGAAAAACCGTAAAACAAAAAATTGACTAGTTCGGTCACAGCTAAGTTCGGTCCTTCGCTAGTTCGGTCCTTTGCTGGTTCGTATGTTTGCAGTCTGTGCTTGTTCTAGGTTTTAGGTCACTCCAAAGTCCTCCCATCTAAGTGCTGTCAAGAGAATTTTTAGGTATCTAAAGGGCAAACCCAAACTGGGTCTTTGGTATCCTAGAGTGTCTTCATTTGACCTGGAATCCTACTCAGATAGTGACTATGCTGGAGCAAATCTTGACAGGAAATCCACAACAGGAGGTTGTCAATTTCTTGGCAGGAGACTCATTTCTTGGCAATGTAAAAAGCAGACCATTGTGGCTACTTCTACTACAGAGGCAGAATATGTTGCTGCTGCAAGCTGTTGTGGGCAAGTTTTATGGATTCAAAATCAAATAGACTATGGGTTCAACTTCATGAACACAAAGATCTACATTGATAATGAAAGCACCATATGCATTGTAAAGAATCCAGTATATCATTCCAAAACAAAGCATATTGCTATTAGGCACCACTTCATAAGAGATGCTTATGAGAAGAAACTTATCCAGGTGCTTAAAATCCACACTGATGACAATGTAGCTGATCTACTAACCAAGGCATTTGATGTTAGCAGGTTCCAGTTCTTGGTTGTTTCTATTGGGATGATAAATCCATAAGCTGCATTGGTTAAAGGGAGGCAATATGATATGTTGTATAGTTTGTATGCAATGTTAAGTATGAAGAAACATGTTAAACATAGGTGATGCATTTCAAGAGGTTTGATAGGATTTCTAGAGTCATTGAGCAGAGTTATTGGTGGTACTGACGCACTCCTGATACCTACATTGTTCATTCTTTGGTTGGACACAGTTAGTACCAACAGTAAGTTAGTACCGCTGGGCAAAGTTTGTACCGCTATAGAGACGTTGCAGAAAAATACCGCCAAGGGTACAAAGTGTAAATTGAAACGGTTTCCTTGAAATTAGGTCTCCTAAACCTATATAAACACATCTCAATTGTACAGTTCCTTATGCAATCTCTCTTAAATACATTCGTATATACAAGCCCTAATATCTCTCTTAACGACGATCACTCTTTCGACTATAATGGTTGTTCTTGATTCATGTCCTAAGCACAATATGGTCGCGTATCTAGAGAAGACTGAAGGGAATGCAGAGTTTCACGAGATCATTGATTTTCTTACGCGCAGTTCCATTCATCATGCTCTCACTGTAAGTCCAGTTGTTTCTACTACATTTGTTGAACAGTTTTGGACGTCTGCTAAGTCCAAAATAATCAACAATGTTAGGCACATTACTGCCAAAGTAGCTGGCAAGCCTGTGTCTATCTCTGAGGCATCAATAAGAAGTGATCTTCTTTTTGATGATGCTAATGGGATAGACTCATTACCTAATCAGGCTATATTTGATGCTATACAGCTTATGGGATATGAGGGGGATTTAACAGTGTTAACATTTAACAAAGCTTTGTTTTCACCCCAATGGAGGTTTTTCTTTCATACAATGAATCATTGTATTAGTTCAAAAAGCACCTCTTGGGATCAAATTCCTACTAATATTGCCACTGCTGTCATTTGCTTAACATCTAATCAGAAGTATAATTTTTCTAAATTAATTTTTGATGGTATGCTTAGACATTTAGATGCTAAGAAGAAGTTTGTTATGTACCCACGTTTTATTTCTATCTTTTTAGATAAACAACTAGCTCATGTACCTGTACCTTTAGATCATTTTCATGTAAATACTTTAACTAGTAAAGTCTTTTCTTTCATGGTTAAAAAGGGCAAACATTTCTCAAGGAAAATCACCCCTTTATTTGCCTCTATGTTGGTACAACCAACTCAGGATGAGGGTGTCCCTTCAGAAAGACCATCTGAAGCACAACCTACACCCACTCCTACTCACCCTAGTGAAGTACCTGTTGTACCACAGACTGACTTATCTCCTACTCACTCTAGTGAAGTACCTATTGAGCAACAGACTGACCCATCCCCTAGACCTTCACCCTCTACCATCATTCCTGATTCTATTCCAGAAACTTCTGGTAGGAATCTTGGAGGTCATTCATCCAGTGATAAATCCCTTTCAGGGAACGAGGGTGAAATGACACTCTAAAGTGTCTATGATCTTTGTCTCTCTTTATGTGTACAGGTTTCAGATCAAGCCAAGGAAATACAACACTTGAAGGCTCAGATAAAAAAGCTCAAGAAGGAAGCTAAACCTATAATCAAACATCACAGAGCATGGATGCAAAGTGTCTCCTTGAAGCAAAGATTGGCAAGAAAGAGATCCTTAAAGAAACAATGGGTGCACAAAGAGTCTGTATCCAAACAGAGGAGGAAGTTTGCTAAAGGTGAACCTTCAGTCCATAGAGATCACCTATTTGATGAGATTACTGAAGATACACTTGATCATATGGAAACTGAGAATGCTCAAGTTGAGGGGAGGATAAGAGATATAGTAGGTGAAGAGAAAGAGATTGATGAAAATATACTTAGTACTGAAGATGTACTTAGTACTCACAAGGAGAAAGTTAGTACTGACAGACCAATAGTTAGTACTGACAGATCCAAAGTTAGTACTGACAGGCAAATTGAAGGTACCGATGAGCAAATTGAAAGTACTGATGAGCAAAGAAAATGTACTGAAGAAGGAAGTGCTACTCAAGTTACTCAAACACCTACTTCTACAATATTTAGAGATGATGAAACAATAGCTAAGGTTCTTCTCAACATGAGTCAAGCCAAATCTCAACATGAGTCAAGCCAAAGCAGTTTCAAGAGAGAAGGAGAAAGGTGTAGAGTTTAAGGATATTGAAGAAACTGAAAGACCTAGGCCTACTTCAACAAGATCACTTTTGACATTAAAGCCTCTTCCAAAGATTGATCCAAAAGACAAAGGGAAGAAGAAAATAGAAGAGGAAGATGAATCTGAAAGTGAATCTGATGGTATTCCTGAAGCTGAGAAGAAGTTTAAACAGCTTGCCAGTGATGAAGAAATGGCTAGGAAAGTACAAGAAGAGTGGGAAGATGAAGAAGAAAGAAACAGATTAGCTGAAGAAGAAGCTACAAATGATGCTCTCATAAGAAATTATGATGACATAAAGGCAAGAATTGAGGCTGATAGACTTCTTGCTGAGAAGCTTCAAGAAGAAGAAAGAGAGCAATTTACAATAGAAGAAAGAGCAAAATTCCTTCATGACACAATTGCTGCTCAAAGAAAATTCCTTGCTCAACAAAGATCAGAAGCTATCAGGAATAGACCACCTATAAGGAATCAACTGAGAAATCAAATGATGACCTACTTGAAGCATGTAGGAAACTTCAAGCATTCTAATTTGAAAACCAAGAAGTTTGAGGAAATACAAGCTCTGTATGAAAAGATTAAGAGGTCAGATGAAGATTTCATTTCTATTGGGTCTGCTGAAGATGAAAGACTGATCAAAAAGATGAATGAAAAAGGATTTGATTCCTCTAAGAATGAAATGGTCAAGGAGGAAGATAAAGAAGAAGAAGGTTCTAAGAAAAGAAAGGGAGGTCATATCAAAATGATTGCAAGGAAAAAGGCAAGAAAACAATCTGATATTGACAGTGATGATGAACATAAAAAGTGCCTGAAGATTGTTACATTTGAAAGTATCTTAGATAGTGAGATAATGGAGAAGAAATCAGTTATTGCTAGATTAAACAAGGTATCATCACCAGATGGAGATTATCTTGTTATCTACAGAGCCAATGGGAATTTTAGGGCTTTCAACTATCTCATGGAGGTACTTCATATCTTTGATAGGCAAGATCTATTTCATCTGTATGACTTGATAAGGGATCAGTTCTCAGAAGTTACATTAGATGGATTTGAATTGATTCTTTGGGGAGACTTGAAGATTATGATGGAATCCTCAACAGAAGGGAATGAACAAAGTGACTTCTGGAGTGGTCAACAAGATTGGAAGATTGTCACATGGAGGTTGTATGAATCATGTGGAGTCTGCATACTGGAGTTTGAGGATGGAATAGTTATTCATATGTTGGTTGAAAGAAGGTATCCTCTATCAAAAGATTTGTTGCAAAGGATGCTTGATCTTGGTTTGGAAGTTGAAAGAGAAAGTTCTGTTGCTCTTGATTTGATAAGGTTTATTAAGCAACAGATAGATGAAGAATGAGGTTGATGGAATTGAGAAGGGTTTGAGTGTTGGCTAACCACCACACAACAAATGGTCATCAGTTCACCATGCTTAACAGGCATAAGAACTGGCTAGTCCATAAGCAAACGGCTTGTGGTAAAGACTTCTCAAATCCGTTTATGGTTGATGATAAGTGCTTAATTACACATATCTTTTACCTCTAAAAACGAGCTTAAATGACCAAAAACAGACAAAAACTGCCAAATATATGTTTGTTTTGCATTTGTATTGTGCAGGAAGTGGATATCAACAAAAAGACAGAAAACCAAGCCAAAATGACAAAACTGAGCATGGAATGGAAAAGACTGTGCAAAATCAAGGCCAAAGTCCAAAAATGCCAAAGTCAGAGTCAATACAGAAGAATCAGCAGTCAAACCGGAGCCGGAACTGAAGAATACTATTGAATGCAATCTTTACCCATCTGATGGGCCGGGAAAGCCCAATAGTATAACTATGAAGACTGTGAAGACCAAATGGGCCCTCAATCAATTTCAACAGCCCATTTGTGTGCAATTGACAAAGACTGTGAAGACTTTGAAGGCCCAATCCTAGCCCAGTTACAGCCAATCTCAGCCATTGTACACACAAAACCCACTTCATAACCTTATTGGGCTTGAAAAAGCCCAATAACATAAGCCTGTACCTTATTGGGCCCAAAACCCAAACCCAGTGGGCCCAATACAAGCCCACAAACTCAATTGGGCCCAATACAAGCCCAAAAGCCCAACAACAAAACCCAAGCCCAACAAAAGCCCATTAATCCTTTTTACAAAACTTTAGGGACTAAAGTTGTCATTTTTTTAAGTGTTTTATAAAAGAAAAGTGGTAAAATAAAAAGAAGGACTAAAACTGCCAAATGGCAGTTTTCTTTTTATAAATAAAACCAGAGGGACTGTTTTTGTAATTTATCAAAACCTCTTTTATCTCTTTTGTTATAAAAACGCAAGGACCAAAAGTGACACTTTCTAAACTCGTTTATAACTGTTCAAGGGCTCGAAAGGAAGTGAAAATAGAAAGAAAGATGGGGGGGCACTCTTGCCTCTTCCCCATACTTTCCTTTTAAACCTGCTAACCACAAACGTACCTCAACCCACTTTCCCGCCAACCTCAAACCACCCTTTCCCATGGTTTACAAGGCCAAACCACCTCCCAAGTACCATTCCCAGCTCACCCATACCCTTTCCCCACAACCCATTACCCCTATAACCCTTCCTACTTGCAAAGATCACACAACCCGAAGACCTTCAATGGTGAGATGGTGAAGAGAAGCAAATAGAGGGCTAGGATTGATTGGGAGGCTTTGTACTCTCACAACCAGCACAAACGAAGACCGAAGAGACCTCTTGGGACTTGTATAAAAGAGCCAAGACCAAGCCGAAGTCACACACACCCTTTTTTACTATGTTTTTAGTTTAATTCTAATTCCAAGTCTTTCTTTTAAGAATTTAAGTGTATTCAGTTTATTTTTTAAGTTTATGTTGTAACAATTTTCAGTTTTAATAAAAGTTAAAAAGTTTTTGTAAAATTACCATTGGTGGCGAAAATTGAAATATGAATTTAAGCTGTTTAATTCCGGTTTAAATTGTTTAAACATATTATTACTTAAGAAGTATTAAGCAAGTGACTATGGGTCATTATATGTAATCACTTATATCTGCCTACTTTTACCAAAAATCAGTTAAAACTCCTTTTTATATAAATAAGGGGGTGTTTGGATAAGTCCCAAAATGGGTCATATGGGGGTTTATCATGGGTCAAGTGCACTCAGCCAACTTTGGCTGAGTGTGTAGGGTTTATTAAGCCAATAAAATCACCATTTTTAGTTTGAAAATAAATTTTTAAGTGCCCTTGGTATTCTGTCAAATTTTAAATAAGCTAAATCAAGCTTAAGGGCTCAAGCTGCTTATGCAGCTTAAGCACTTTGTTTTTGTGCTTGTTGTGGTTGTTTCTAGCCATTTTAAAACACCCCTTGTTCTGTCCCTTTAAGCTAACCAATATAGCCAAGTATGTATGCATGTGTGTTTGTGAAAAACAGCCATTTTTAAGCCCCAATTTCAGCAGCTTATATTGTTTTCTAGACTCTCCTAAAACTTTGAAAATAAGCTCATTGTCCACCCTTTTTAATCTGTTTGGATTTTGTTTTGGCTAAAAAGCTCATAAGAGCTTATTTTTCATAAGCCCAAAAAGCCCCTAGCCACTGCATTAAATTCCCCTGGTGCTGAGCACCATTTTCAGCCCTCTTTATCTAGCTTATTTTGTATTAAGCCCCTAGTTTCTTTTAGCTTTTATTGTAGCTTATAGGTAGCCCTTTAATTCCCCATAGTTTTGTAGCTTATCTCCCCCTTTAGCATAGCTTATTATAGGCTTAAAGTAGGTACTTTTCTGTTTTTATAATAAGCTGTTAACATAGCTTAAGTCACTTTCAGCTTATCTTAGGGCTTATTAGATTTCCATAGCTTATAATTAGGACTCCCCTATCCCTATTTATCTGTCCCCCATAGTTTAGCTTATTTTGTTAGCTTAAACCTCAAAGAAAAAGCAAAATAAGCTCATAAGCTTATTAAGTTCTGTCAGCCCAAAAAGCTCATGTTTCTGGCTTATTTAGACCCTTTCAGCCACTAGTCCTTTTATAAAAAATGATAAGCTCAAGCCCCTTAACAAGTTTTCTTTTATAGCTTTTTGATAATAAGCACTTTGGACCCACCTTGTAATCGGGGTCCACTTCAGGGACCATTTGTGTAATTTTGTCTTTTATAGTTAACAGAGTAAGTCCCCCTTGTCAGTTTGTTGTTTCCCCGTTAGTCCTTGTGTCCTTTTCACTGTTAGTCCCTATAGTTAACTTTAGTTAGTTTTATTTAATTTAATTAATTAAATTAGGTTTAATTTTAATTAGTTTAATTACTTTAATTATAAACAGTAAAATTTGGGCATTTTTATATTTTTAGAATTGTTAACTTTTTCTTTATTTAATTTTATTTTTTCAGAATTTTTATAACTTTTATTTTTTGTCTTTTTCTATTTTCTTAGTTTTAATTAGTTTTTAATCTTTAAAAATTCATAAAAAATCCAAAAATTAATAAAAAAAATATTTTTCTTTTTTACAAAATTTTCTTTTGTCATTTAGTGTCTAGGAAAAATATAAAATTTAGTGTAGGCTTAATTTTTCTTAAATTTCAGTCTTAGACCCGTTTTACCGGGTGCGTTTTACCGTTTCTTTTCGTTTTACATTCAAACGACCTCCGTTTTAGTTCTAGTTTTTTTTTATTTTTCAAATTAAGTTAATTAGAATTTAATTTTGATTTTTAATTTAATTTAGCATTTATTTTCTTAATTTTTAGTATTTAGGTTTCCCGATACCTGATTCTGTTCCCCGTATTTTAGTGTAGATTTAATTTTAGGATTTCCCAATAATTAATTATGCTTCCCGTAGTTTAAGTTCTATCCATATTAACTAATTTTGTTTCCCGTAGTTTTTAAGATCCCTATTCCTTTGCTTGTTTTTACGTTAGATTAAATTAAGTTTTTATTTAATTAATTTTAGTTGTAATTTTTCAGTGTTCCCATCATTTCATATATTATCCATCATTCAATTTCTCATCAAACCAGGATTACTTTCAATTGCAGCCTCGTTGGGACATACGACCCGGGAATATCTCTTCCGGAATCTTTTTATAATTGATTCTCCCTTATATATTTTATCCTTTTGTGGAATTTGACCTTTTGCCTTGGTCAAGGGCATTCGGTTAGAATCTGTATTAGGGTTGCTATTTTAAGTGTATACTAACCACGAATCAAGCACCCTCATCCTCAGTTGGTTGTACCAACATAGAAGCAAATAAAGGTGTGACTTTCCCTAAAAAAATGTTTACCCTTTTTAACCATAAAGGAAAAAACTTTACTTGTCAAAGCATTTACAGGAAAATGATCTAAAGGTACAGGTACATTCTCTAGTTGTTTATCTAAAAAGATTGAAATGAAACGTGGATACATTACAAACTTCTTCTTTGCATCTAAATGTCTAAGCATACCATCAAAAATTAATTTTGAAAAATTATATTTTTGATTAGATTTTAAGCAAAGTACAGCAGTGGCAATGTTAGTGGGAATTTGATCCCAAGAGGTACTTTTTGAACTAATACAATGATTCATTGTATGAAATAAAAACCTCCATTAGGGTGAAAACAAAGCTTTGTTAAATGTTAACACAGTTAAATCCCTCTCATACCCCATAAGCTATATAGCATCAAATATAGCCTGATTAAGGAGTGAGTCTAATTCCATCAGCATTCATCAAAAAGCAAGATCACTTCTTATTGATGCTTACAGAGATAGACTCAGGTTTGCCAGCTACTTAGCAGTAATGTCCTAACATTGCTTGTTATTTTAGACTTTAGAGACATTCAAAAAAACTGTTTCAACAATTGTAGTTAGAAACTATAGACTTAAAGTGAGAGCATATCTGAATGGAAATCACGTAGAAAATCAATGGATCTCATGAAACGCGGCATTCCATCAGTCTTTCTCTAAAATATGCGTCCATATTGTGCTTAACGGTACGATTAAGAACAGCCATATTTTCGTATGATTAATCGTCCGTCGGTGTCGAGAGAGGTTGTATAAATGAACGTATGTGAGAGTGATTACGTAATCTTATGTAAGTGAAATGTGCAATTGTGATGGGTTTTATATAGGTTTATGGAATCTACTTCAAGGAAACCGTTTCATTTACACTTTTTATGCTTCGGCGGGATTTTTTCTCCAACCATAGATATGATCAATTTAGGTTACATCATTGCATTGATAGTATACCATCTAGCTATTCCAAATGACTCTCTAAATCACAATGAACTTCCTAAAATGCATCACTTGTGGTTAAAATGTGTTCATCACTGAACACTTCATACAAAACTGTACATAACACATCTATATTGCCTCCCTTTAACTTAATGCACCTTATGGATTTATCATCCCAATTAGAAACAACCAAGAACTGGAACTTACTAACAATCAAATCTTGTTAGTAAGAATCAGCATACATTTAATCAGTGTGTGGATTTTAAGCTACTGGATAAGTTTCTTCTCTATAAGATCCCTTATGAAGTGGTGCTTAATGGCAATATGCTTTGTTTTGGAATGATATACTTGGATTCTTTTACTATGATATCTGTGTTTCATTTCAATGTAGATCTTGTGTTCATGAAATTAAACCATAGTTAACTATTTGATTTGAATCCACAAAAACTTGCCTCAACAGGCTTTGCAGCAGCTTACTATTATGAATCTGTTAGGAGAAGTAGCCACAATGGTCTACTTGTTTGCAGTGCATGAAATAAAGTCTCATGCTCAAGAAATTGACAAACTCCTGTTGGTGGTTTTTCCTATCAAGATTGTGCTCTAGCTTAGTCATATCTGAGTAGGCTTCCAGGTCCAATTGAGGACACTCTAGGGATACCAAAGGCCCGTTTGGGTTTGACCTTTAGATACCTAAAAATTCATCTTGACAATACTTGATGGGAGGTCTATGAATTGGACCTGAAACCGTTAGAAACAAGCACAGGCTGCAAACATAATATCATAGGCCCTAGACAGCAGTCAAGTACTTTAAGGAACCAATAATGGATCTATAAAGATGGACATCACATCACTGGCTTCCTCATCCTTGACTAAAGGCTTTGGGAGTCTTACTTGGTGTATAGCAGTTAACATTGACAATGTCAAACTTCTTCAGGATTTTTTGCAACATATTTATCCTGGTTATAAGATACATCTGCTTCTGTATTGACTGGTAATCTAAGAAAGAGTGAGCTTCCATAGAACTCAATCTGAAATTCTACTCTTCATTATTGCCTAAATTCATCATACCAAGATTTCTTGGTAGAACCAAATATGATTCATCCCACATAAACTTGTACTAGGATAATGTCATGTTTGTCCATTTCTTAAGAAAAGAGTCTTGTCAATAGGTTCCTATGCATGTAATCCATTCTTTAATAAGAAAGTAGTTAATTAGTAGAATACCAGGCTTTAGGGCTTGAGGAACCCATAGAGGCTTTCACCACTTTGGTAGACCTTCTGATGGTATTTAGGATCTAGAAAACTGGTGGTTGAGACACATAGACCTCACTCATCGATTTTTCCTTTAAGGAAGGATTTTACGTCTCATTTGTTAAACTTTGTAGCCATGTAAGAGGGCAAAGGTAAAAAGATCCTAATGGCTTCATCTTGCCACTAGGAAGCTCAAACCTCATCATAAATCTATCCCTTCCTCTTGCTATGTCCCTTGAGCAACTAACCTTGCTTTATTTCTGACATTCAACTCTTCTTTCATCTTCTTATTTTATAAACCCATTTTGATCCAATAGCCTTCTTCCTTTAGGCAAATCTATAAGAATCTAAACTTCTGGAATCTTGAACTTGCAGCCAATTCTTCTTGCATAGCATAAACCCACTTTCTTCTTCAAGTGATTATGAAATCTGCTGGGCGGTTCATTTTGAGACAACAAACAAGCAAATAAACAATGCTGGAAGTCCTTATGATTATTTCTCCTTTGCTTTTGAACTAACTTACAAAAGCATGGGCTCTAGAACTTTTAGTCACTTTACTTCTTATTTGAACTGCTGATTTTGGATCTCCAAGTATTAAAGTTGAAGGGTGAATAGAATGAATCCTTAATGTGGGAATAGGACTAACATTCACAACAGATTCTAAATTTGTGAAATCAGCCACTACACCCTCATCATCATAAGATGAATTAGTAAAAATACCATCAGTAGGATTTTGATAAATGTCCTCAAGTGCAAGTATTTCTGAATCATCTTGTTCAGGATTGGTTGGATTAGAGAGGGATAATCCATCATAAGGACTGGCAGTACTAACTGGTGTGCTAACAGTATTAGCTATGTTGGTATTGCTAGCTTTAGAAGCTCCTACTTGTATACGCAAATTCTCAGTTTCTTGTGCAAACTCCTTCCTGAGAGCTTCAGCTGCATCATTAGCATCCTTTTATTGCCTCTGAAACACTGACTATATAGAAACACTGACTATGAATACTATGTGCTAATGCAGAATCTTAACACAAGTACTAAGAAGAACAATGAAAAACTAAACAATGATTTCTATTAATCTGCTTTTAGTGATTACAAATTACTAACTATGAGATATGATTGAATGAGATGTATATTGAACTCGTATCTCTAACTATGCCATGAGGGATCCTTTTATAAACCAAGGATAAACCCTAACAGGCTTACAAAACGCGTAAAAGATAATACATATCTTTTCCTAGAATATCTCATACATATCTCTTAAACGGTACTAACTAATTTCTACTAACAGTACTAACTATCTGATCAGTACTTAACACTTTGTACTCTCAGTACTAATTATAACTATCGGTACTAACCATTATTACTAACGGTACTAAGTTAGGAAAACATAATTCCCAACATACGTCTTTCAAGTTCATCTAAAAAGACTTGATCTTCCTTATCTACTGGCTTCTCATCTGTCTTTAAATCAGGATGTTGGTGAGGTGCTGCACCTGCATCCTCTGCGCTTGATCTCCTGATTGTTGAAGAATAATAAGACCATATTGGCAGTACAAAGTAGTCTTGAGCATATTCATCTTCTTTTTCAGAATCTCCTGCATCAATACTGTCTTCTGTACCTGCATTTTGATTAGCTTCTGGTGGACCTGCATGTTTGTTTGCTCGATTCTCTAATCTTATAGGTTGATAATTCATAGAATCAGTTAAATAATCAAGATCAAATAGCCAAGTTGGTCCTTTCCCTGTAACATTTGGTTTATTCTCTAAAAAGGTAATGTGCAGGTTTTCTTCAACTCTCTTGGTTTCTAAATTGTATACCCTAAAAGCCTTGCTTGTGAGAGATATACCCAACTAAAAACCCTTTACATCTGATTTCCCATTCAAAACTTTCCAGGTGGTAATGGTATTCAAGATGGTCACATGGCACCAAAAGGTCTTATATAATGATAATGGTATTTGTACAGTTATAAGTTCTTAAGTGTCTTATTATGAGGCTTGGGCACTAATACCCTATTAAGACACACTAACAAGCAGTTACTAACTGCTTCAGCCAAAAAGTGTTAGTAAAAATGAATCTGCTAGGCATAGTCCTAGCAAGCCCTCAATATGGGTCATGTTCTTTTCTTTCAGCAACTCCCATTTTGTTGTGGGTTCTGGCATTACTGTTATTCCCTCTTGATTCCCTTTTTGACCCACGATTTCACTAACAATCTTGGTGTTTTCTGATTTTTGTACCATTTATCACTCATCTATAGTTTAACTTTTTGATTCAATTGGTTCTCAATTTGTCTTATAAAAGTCCGTAAGGATTCACTAGTTTCATTACCTTAGTTATTAAAAAAAACACCTAACTAAAACTGCTAAAATTATCAGTGATAAACCAGCAATAAGTCTTATGGTTTAAGCTCTTACAGATGTTGGTCAATACAATCTATATGAAGAAGATGTAAGGAGTGGCTAATCGAGCTCACATTTTGGCATTACAGGAGGTCTTGTGTTGCTTTCTTTTAATGACAAGGCAACACAAGTGTGTTCATTTTGAAAAAAACTTTAAAGGTAAACTATTTCCAGGTTTCCCTTTACAAGTTTGTTTAAAGTTTGTGGAAGTTTACATGATCCCAATCCTCTATGCCTTTTGTTAGATTCATCAATTATGGCTTTTGCAATTTAAAACAGCTATACCTCCTGAAGGAACAATGTTCTCAAAATTGAAACTGTACATATTGTTTTTGTCTGGGGGTTCTAAGTAAGACTTTGATTTGCATAGAGTAACTTAATTCAGGAGGACAAAACAAGGGACATTCAGTGTCTGTAAAAAGAACCTTGTTCTTCTTGTCACACATCTATGAGACAGAAAAGAGATTGAAAAGCTAGAGTTCTTTCACAAAGCACACATACTCAAAATCTACTTCCTGTTGTTATTTTACCTTTACCAGGTATGTAACCTTTACTTCCTTCAACGCAACGGGCCAATTAAAGTTTGATATTCAGCAAGGTAGGCCTTTTTCCAGTCATTTTTTTGTGCCTGGAAACATCCAATATCAAACAATTCCTTTGTTCTGTAAAAGGCTCTATGTAGATAATCCTGCAACATCAATTAAAAGGGATCGGTTTTGTGGATTAATTCTCTTAAGGACCCATGTTCTGTGTGGGGCTTGAGTTGCCTTGTGGATCTTGAAAGTGAAACAATTTCTAAGACTGGATCACCATTATGATTGTGGAGACATTGTGCAGAGTTGAGTCTTTGTGGACTCCAATTCAAACATTGTGAGGGGCTTCTTAACATCAGTTACCCTTTTTCCCCCAATAGCCACTTACTGCATTTACCTGTAGCGAGTATTAACCTCTCCTTTCCCCCTCCCCCAAATCTTTTGCAAAAATTTGTTCTAAGTGTTGTTGTCTTATTAAAAAGGCCTTCTTTTGAAAATGGTGAATGCGTTTATGAAAAATAGGTTGTTGGTCTAACTTCTATTCAACAATAGGCTATAACAGTAATTAACTTTCTTAGCAGGCACTAGTTAGTTACTGTCTTGTCTGTTAAAACTATGCCTCTGCAGTACCTAAACATTCTTTAGTACGCTTAGCTATAGTTTTAAGTATTAACTAGAATTTTGCAAGTTCTAGTTTGTATGTGTGAGGACAAATTGGTTTTGAATTATTCACTCTTTGCACAATTGTTCCAATTGGCCTTATCTCCCTCTTGAATAGAATTCTTTTCACCTAGTGTTTAACTCAGCTTGTTTAGCATCCTCTTCTCATGGGGAAATCACCAATCTCTGTTTTGATGATTAAGACTTCTAATTAAAAACATGCTCTTGAAGTAAACAAATACCACCAACTCTTTCTTGTCCACTTTGGATTTTTACTATGTGTTGAAAAGATTTCTTAACTGTTTCCTAGGTGTTTTTACTTGCTGGTTAGCAAAATAGGTGTTCCTTTTCCTTTTGTTGGTTATTAGAAAATACTCATCTTTCACTATTGATTCATACTCTCATGATAGGAGTAGCGCAGGACCAGGACCTTAGGTTGTCATTGCTACATAGATTCATTAACAACTGGTTTCAGACACTAATACAGGTGTTTCGGTACTTATGTTAGATTCACATGTATCAAATTCAACTGGTTGGGGTTTCAGATTCACTAGGTTGCGTTTGTTTTGGACCATATGTAAATTGTGAGTAATCTATTTCTATATCAGGTCCAGATGGCATGTAATTCCCTGTCATGGGTGGGGGTACAGCATTCATTCCTCCTGCTGTTACAAATCTATCATACAAAGGTGGATTTCGAATCACTTTCCTTACCCTTAAATACACTTTGTAAAACTTCATTTTCATAACTCAAAATGCCATCATATCTGTGATCCCCATACCCAAGGCCAAATTTATCGTTTGCACTCATTTGAGTATTTATTAGTTTACCAAGATTTTTAGAAGAGTTGTGCCATTTTTCTACTTTAGCTTTAAATCTTCTTTTTTTCATAGCTTTGCCAAAAGTTTATATGTATGTTAGAACATCTGTTTTATCATCTAAATCTATCTTCATAAATTTTATCTTTTGTTCATACCACAGTTGTCCTTGTTGATGAGCAACTAATTGTGCTTCAACTTTCTTTAGACCTTGAGTATATGCCTTTATTTCTATGGCTTGCTTCATAAGTTGTTCTCTCTGAGCATATACAGTTTTTTTTAAGCTTAGCATAAGGACTACTTTACACTTATTTGTAATAGGGAAGTTACCTTGTGTCTGGACTCTGAGCTGTTAGCAAGCCATCAAGCATAATCTTCTTCTTCTTTGAGTGGACTGGTCCAATCTACACCTCTCCATCAATGGTCACTACATGTTTGAGTCTTCTGTTACCAGATCTTTTCCATCCTTATTTGCCAGAGTGTTCAAGCATCTCTCCTCCTACTATCTTGATTTCCTTGATTCTATACTCTCTAAGCAAAATGGCCTGTCTTTGGCTTTGTTAGCAATTCAACTTTGGTGTTATCAAAACCTACTGGTTCCTTTGCATCAAATTGTGCTTTCTACCAGTCTTGTTGGTAAAACTTTTTATTCTTCATCGAAATTTGTAGAACTTTTTCATTCTCATTGAGATCATGGCCACTTGCCACTTCAAGTCCATTTCTTCTAGGTCATATTCATCAATCTGTTCCAAGTCCTCATGATCCAGTTGAGGGCAACTTGATTGATTAGCAAGTAATGAGTATGATGATGTTTGTTCATACTGTGAGTTTTGACCAGAAGGATTGGGAACACAATAAGCGGTACTAACTTCATTAGTACTGCTGGTGTTCTCAGAGACAAATGCTACATTTTGCGGGCTAGAGGATGATGCAGTAGAGCCTTTTACATCACTCTCAAAGACTCTTAGATTATTGTACAAATCATCAAAACTGAGACTGTCCACTCCTGGTTTGGTCCTCATAATCAAGGAAACTTGTGACCAGGCAGAGGGTAGAGATCTTAGGAATTTTTGATTTGCATCCTCAGTGGATACACCTGCTCCATGAATTTCTAACTGACTCAGAAGACTTTGGAACCTGTCATAGCCTTTGTGAAGCCCTTCTGAGTTGGATACAGAGAATCCTTCAAACTGTTGCTTCAAGATATACTTCTGCATCTTCTTGGATTCGTCATTTCTACCAAATCTAGATTTGATGGCATCCCACATCTCTTTTGCATCAGTCATCTTATGAAATTTAGCAAGATGATCTTCTGGTAGAGCCATAAGCAAAGTGGTCCTTGCTTTTCTCTCTCTTTCTCTGGCTACAATCTCTTCTGCAGTTCTGGGAGGCAAAACCTTAATTTGTCCTTGTGTATCTGTAGTGATTGATACAGGACCATTCCCATTTTGTATAACCTCCCAGATTGGATAGTCTGTATGGGCCAAATAATGTTCCATTTTCATGGCCCATATATCATATTCTCCCTTTTTGAGAATAGGCAGTTTGATGGTTGATACTGTATGAGGAGTTTGTTGTGTTGGTGTTTGTGGTGATGATGGTGGAGGTGGTGGTGGTGGTGGAATTTCATCTTGTGATCCAGACATGTTTAGTTTTGTAGGATGGAGATGTATAACTGGATTTGTTTGTTCTTCTTACTCAGAGTTTCTCACAGGCTCTGATACCACTTGTGAGTCCCAAACTGAATAGATCTCTGCAGCCTATAAAGGATGATAGCCAAGATGTATAAATATAATTTGACTATGTAGAAACACTGGCATATGAATACTATGTGTTAATGCGGAATCTTAACACAAGTACTAAGAAGAACAATGAAAAACTAAATAATAATTTCTATTAATCTGCTTTTGAGTGATTACAGATTACTAACTATGAGATATGATTTGTATGAGATGTATTGAGTTCGTCTGTCTAACTATGCCAAGAGGGATCCTTTTATAGACCAAGGATAAACCCTAACAGGCTTACAAAACGCGTAAAAGATAATACATATCTTTTCCTAAAATATCTCATACATATCTCTTAAACGGTACTAACTAATTTCTACTATCGGTACTAACTAACTGATCAGTACTTAACATTTTGTACTGTCAGTACTAACTATAACTATCAGTACTAACTATTAATATTGTCGGTACTAAGTTAGGAAAACATAATTCCCAACAGAACTCTTATAAATTTCACTTTTAGGGATAGAAAACTCCTCGTCATCATCATCATCATAATCGTAGCAAAAACACTGTTGCTAAAGATAAGTACTAAGATTAGCCACCTGCTCTAAATATCGAAGCTCTTTTTTTATTAATCTCAATACTCATTCCATTGAATTTACCTTTAAGCTCATTAATCTTTTTCTCATTACGATAATCCTTAATTTGACTTTAATTAATTAAACTTTTCATTTCATCTAAATACTGCTGCTTCAAATCCTCCATATCTTAGATACTCATTTCATGAAGAGGTGATTGATTGATATTAGACGATTGCTCTTGTTGATTTAACTTTTTACAAAGAGGTTGCAATTTTTCCAATATTATCTCTTCAAGAGATTGATAAATGACGGGCGCGGGGGTTGGAATTGGTCAAAACCGGAAGAAATAGAATTATAACAAAGATTAGGTTCGTAGAAATTCTGGTTCATCGGTTGACATTGAAAATTCTCATGAGGGCCCCCGCAGTTTTCACAACAAGGCTCATAGAAGATCACTTGTTGACATTGAAAAGTCTCATGCGCCCCCCACAGCGGGTACAATAAATATATTGTTGTTGAAAACTTTGAAAATTTTATAGGAAATGAAAGTCTTGATTGTAACACGGTTCCGGATTATAGATAAACGGAACTTGAGGTGGACAATCGTGACTATAATGAGCATCGTTCCCACAAAACTCATAAGAATACGTCAGGGGTTATGGAGGTGGGTTAGGAGAATCATCCACAAAATTAAGATTGGAATCACAAGTGAATGAATTTTCATCTCCAGAATAGCATGTCGGATGAAAACTTGGCAAAGTTTGTAGGAACTCATCAACGTTTTGATTGTAGCATGGTTCCGGATTAGAGATAATCAGAACTTTTGGTGGACAATTATAGCCATAATAAGCACCGTTCCCACAAGACTCACAAGTACATCGTTGACAAAAGATACCGTCTAACGAATCACCACACCCGTAACAACAATGGTGGTCAATATGCAGAGGAGTTTGTGAAGAATTTTCACCGGGGTCCTGATTGAAGACGAATGGCTCTTTAGGTACATTAACAACATTAGTTTTGTCATTGGATGACTCGGAAGTGTTTAGAAAGTCTTGGAAAATTTCATCTTCATAACAAATTGTAGACCAAACTTCCTTTAATTTCTTTCGTAATAGAGCACATTGTCGACAATATAGACCATCAACCGGGTTTCCACACTTGGGACAATTATGAGGGGGTCGTTGAGACGAGTCGGGTGTTTTATTAGGATTACGAACAAACTTGTCTACGAAACCTCCTTTAGAACAACCACATGCTTTAGTGTACCAAGCTCCACAAGACGAACATTCTTTAATCGTGTAAATAGGATTCAAACGATAATCGAGTGACGCCATAAGAATTAAACAATATAGAGGGATAAGAAGAAGAATTAAATGGCAAAGAGGTTAAAGGATATTATTTTTGGTTTTTCGAGTTTTTTAAACAACAAATTTTATTAAAGGACAAAATAAGACCGAATAACTTAAACCAATAATCAACTTGCTTCACAGTAGCTCTCTAAAAGAAAAACGCACAAAGGAGCGAGGGAGCGAGAAAGCGCGAAGCTATTAAAAACCTTCTCCTTTCCGGTCATAGTTCCTCGAAACAACCTTCCTTTTTACCCCTCTTATAGTTTGTTGATCTCTTAAAGGTGAGTCGTACTTCACAAGTGACACAAAGGCAAGTTTTAATCTTTTGTTTGAGAACTTATTATGATAATGCTCAAGTTGAGAGCATTATATTGATGATGATTTTTATTCTTTATTAAAGACAATATTTTTATATTTTTTGATTTTTCTTGTTTTTATCTTATAAATATACTAACAAAAGAAAATGAACAATATTTTTGTATTTTTATATTTTTAATAAAGAAAATAACTTCACAAGGAATGATCTTCAAAGCACTAATTGTCAAACGTCAAAACGACAATCGCTTACACTCCTTCCCGGCAGCGGCGCCAAAAATTGATTTATCGCTTTAGGTATATATAAATAATAATACTACTTATATTAACCAAACCAAATCAAGTAACACTTGAAAAGGTTTAAAGAAAGAAAATCAATGAAATCCGAGTAGTATATGATATTCCCGGGTCGTTTCTCCCAACGAGGAATGCAATGGAAAGTCGAGAGTCGGTTTGATATTTGATGTTTGAATAACAAAGATTTTGATTGGTTTTCCTAATTCTACGGGAAAAACAAGTAAGGCAATCTAAAAACGAAATTAATTAAAGCTAAATCACTAAAAACTATAACGGGAATCCTAAAAAAACATGACTTACAACCTAATTTATCAAAATTTAATCCTAAAATAATTTTTTAACATTTTATAAATCCTAAGTGACTAAAATGCTAGAACAAAGAAAATAAAACCAAAAACGTAAGCAAATTAAGTGAAAAACAAAGAAAAACAATAACGGGACAAAATCACGTTCTTTAAAAAACCAAATTCTTCAAATTTAACTCTACGAAAGCAAAATTAATTTTTAACAATCCTAAATGATAAAAGAAAATTTTAAAAAAAGAATTATATTTTTTTGACTTTTATATTTTTTATTATGAATTAAAAACTGTTTTTATCTAAAAAAATTAATTAAAAATACTAAACTAAATGGGAAAATTCTGAAAAATTTATGAAAAGTACTTTGGACAATGCTAAACCTAAGAAAAATAAAAAGGGCAAAACAGCTTATTGAAATAAGCTGGAAATAAGCTAAAAGGGGCTGAAAGGCTTAATGGGTAAAAAGGCCTTAAATAATAAATGTTTCAAGTATTAAAACATAAAAGACCCCAGGGCAAGTGGTGAGTGTGTGGTGTGTTAAGGCGTGTGTGTGCTAAGGGAGAGGTCAAAGGTTCGACCCCTGTGACCTCTCTTTTTTACAAGACATTTTTTTTGGTTTTCTTTTTTAAAAAAAGGTTATAAATTAAGCTAAAATAATAAACTTTAAAAAAGAAACTTTTTTCAAAACTTAAAAATAAGCCAGAAATAAGCAAAAAAGAAAAGTGACAGGTTTGGCCTTTTTAAACTAAGTGACTATAAGGCTAAAACTGTTTGGCTTGTTTTAGGACTCAAAAAGCAAGCTAAAAGTATAAATATGTTGAAACAGACCAAACATAAAAACTTATAAGCCAACATATGATTGGAAATAAGTCCAAGCAAATAAGTGAATAAGACAGAAAAATCATTAAACAGTTAACTCAAAAGAGATAATAAGGACTAAAGTTACTACTTTTTTTTTAAACTAAATTTTAAGGACTATTATGCATTAAGAAAAAGCTGAAAAAACTAATAAGGAGACTAAGTACATAAAAAAAAAAGCTACAACTCAGGAAAACCAAAATTAAGGCAACCTGGAAGATGAAATAAGCTAGAAAATGGCAGATAAAATGACACAGACAACTGCGTTTTGGCTTTTTTTTAGAGACAAAATGAATACCATCTAGGCTTAAAAATAAGACACACAAGCTACTTTGTCCAATTGAAAACTTTAAAAAGATTGAATCTAAACTACAATAAGCTAATATTAATCAAAATTAATCAAAGTTAGACTAGGATTTGCCCATAACTGATCTGCACTTTTTGACATTGAGAATAACCAAACTTGACTTCTACTTCTTCGACTAAAATTTTCAAAGTGAGATTACAAGGATTGTGACTCTAAACATATAGGACAATGATGCTTTAGAATACTCAAATTAACTATAAAACAAACCATACCTTCAATACATTTTTATGAAAAATTTACCCATAACTGTTTGAACATACTTATGAACCTAGCAGGGTTCGAATTTAGGGTAAAACAAATCAAAAACTTTATAAAATAATTCTATAGCTTATAAAAACTAGAATTAAGACTAATAAGAAGCGTATGATAACTGAGTCGAATACCTACAACAGAATTACATCCTATTTTCCCATATCAATAACCTTATCCCAATCACCCTTTAAAAACTCTAAATCATGATTTTAGGGCATAACAGATTAAAAGGATATTAAATCTAGAATCCATAAGTTTCCATGATTAAGACTTAATAAGGCATTTAACAAGCTAGAATAAGCAACATGTATGTAGTTAATAAGTTACTTGACATAATTAGCTCAAAATGTGAAAATGGTAAATACAAGGTCCATAGCTTTTTGTTAAGAAAATAAGCACTCAAAACAGCTTATACACCATTCCTATAGATTTCCAAGAATCACTAAACCAAGGCCATCCATGATTTACCTTGCTCCAAAATGAGTGAACTAATTTCATGATTTTTGGTAAATTTTTGATAACATGTCTTAAACCCTTTAAACTATGAATAAGTTTAAAGAGGTTAAGGTACAAACAACTTATATTTGAGTGAATATGAGCTTATAAGAGCTTTTGAAACTTTTAAGTTAACAATGGAACATAAACCTTAAAATGAAATTTTAGAACATAAACTTTTAAACTTGCATTAAACCTTGAAACTGAGTACAACATGGAAAATTAAAAGACAATAAGCTTAAAAAACATAAGTTTAAAACATGAAAAGTAAATTTTACATAAACTAAAATAAACTACACACTATGATAACAAATGCCTTTTATAACGATTTTCTCTTTGTAGTGTGCTAATTGTGCTGTTTGCTAAGGAGAGTTAATAAGTTCATTCTAAACCCTTTAAAAATCTTGTCCTCACCCAAGTTATCAAATCTGAGCCATCCATTTCTTGGCATTATCTCTTGACGAATAGGGATGTTAGGGATTGCCAAGGTGGCATTTGGGGTTTTGTGAAGTGAGGTGAGGTGGTGAGAGTGATGGGGGTGAAGTGGGGTTGAGTTTTGTCTTGGTGTTGCAGGTGTACAGGTTTGGGGAAGAAAATAAACAGTGACATGTTTGATTTTGGCGGGAAAGGATTTGGTACTGTTAGTTTGGTTTAAGGACGAGGGGTATAAAGGGTTTTGGGGTTTAAAAGATAAAAGGGTTAACGGTTGTGCCCTATTTTTGGTAAAAGTGTGCACCGTTAGTCCTTTTGGACTAACAATGTTAGTCCTTAAGGACTAACGGTGTGATGAGAATTTAACTGTGGTATAGGGCCCGTTAAGTGGTTATATAAAGGGTTAATGGGCTTTTGTTGTTTGGGCTTTTGGGTTTATTAAATAGGTCCGGTTTTAATAAATAATGGGTTAAAGGGTTTTAGGTTTATAAGTGTGTAGTGGGCTGATCCGGCCTACTAAAATGGGTACGGGTTGGCCCACTTTGATACAATTAGGGTTTCGGGTCCATTTTTCGATGCTCATTCCATTGCTATGTCTCAGGGTTGACTTTGACTACGACTTTTGTTGACTTTGACTTTGACTTTTTGACGCTCTTTCCATTTGATGCTCGGTTTTGTCCGTTTTGGCTTGATTTTTGTCCTTTAGTGAATATCCGTTACATGCACAACATAAATCACAAAACAAGCATATATTTTGGCATTTTATGTTCGTTTTTGGTCATTTAGGCTCGTTTTTAAAGGTAAATGGTATGTGTAATTAAACACATACTAATGTCCTATCTTTTTGGCACATGTTACTACAAAGGAGATTGAAGACAAGTCGGAGAAGAAGCAACTTGAGGACGTACTGATCGTTTGAAACTTTCCTAAAGACTTGTCGGGTCTTCCTCTGACTCGACAAGTGGAATTCCAAATCGATTTGATACCTGGTGCTGCACCTGTAGCACGGGCACCTTATCGGTTGGCCCCGTCCGAAATGAAAGAATTGTCGGACCAACTCCAAGAACTTTCTGACAAGGGCTTCATAAGACTCAGTTCCTCACCTTGGGGAGCTTCGGTCTTATTTGTCAAGAAGAAGGATGGATCGTTACGAATGTGCATCGACTACCGAGAGCTGAACAGGCTGACGGTAAAGAATCGTTATCCACTCCTAAGAATCGACGATTTATTTGATCAACTACAAGGATCCAGTGTTTATTCTAAGATAGACTTGCGATCAGGTTATCACCAACTTCAAGTACGGGAAGAAGATATTCTGAAGACAACATTTAGAAATCGATATGGTCATTATGAGTTCTAAGTTATGCCATTTGGCTTGACGAACGCACCAGTGGTATTTATGGATCTCATGAACCGCGTGTGCAAGCCATTTTTGGATAAATTTGTGATTGTTTTTATTGACGATATCCTTATCTACTCCAAGAACAAGAAGGAATACGAAGAACATCTTAAGGAAATTTTGGAATTGTTTAAGAAAGAGGAGTTGTACGCTAAATTCTCGAAATGCGAATTTTGGCTTCCCAAGGTACAATTTCTCGTCCACGTGATTGATAGTCAAGGCATTCACGTGGATACCGCCAAGATTGAATCCATTAAAGATTGGGCATCTCCTAAAACGCCAACAAAGATTCGGTAATTTTTAGGACTTGTTGGGTATTACCGAAGATTCATCAAAGGATTTTCGAAGATCGCCAAGCCAATGACCAAGCTTACTCAGAAGAAGGTCAAGTTCGTTTGGGGCGACAAACAAGAAGCAGCGTTTCAACTGTTGAAGCAGAAGTTGTGTAGTGCACAAATTCTGGCTTTACCTGAAGGAAGCAAAGATTTTATCGCATACTGCGATGCTTCAATCAAAGGTTTGGGCGCTATATTGATGCAAAGAGAGAAGGTGATTGCTTAAGCATCAAGCCAATTGAAAATTCATGAGAAGAACTATACGACTCATGATTTGGAACTAAGCAGTAGTGTTCGCTCTCAAGATTTGGAGGCCCTATCTGTATGGAACCAAGTGTATGATGTTCACTGATCACAAGAGTTTACAACACATTCTTGATCAAAAGGAGCTGAACATAAGGCAACGTCGTTGGTTAAAGTTTCTCAGCGATTATGATTGTGAAATACGTTACCACCCAGGAAAAGAAAACGTAGTGGCCGATGCCTTAAGCCGTAAAGAATGGAATAAGCCATTACATGTTCGAGACTTAGTCATGACTATTGGTTTGAATCTCCTCAAACAAATTTTGAATGCTCAGACTGAAGCACGGAAACCAGAGAACATCAAGAACGAAGATGTTGGAAGTATGTTGATTGAAAATTCAAATGATCCAGAGAAACTTAGAACGGAAAAGTTGGAACCCTACGCGGATGGAACTTTATGCTTAAATGGCAGGAGTTGGTTACCCTGTTATGGTGATTTGCGGACTGTGATCATGCACGAGTCCCACAAGTCAAAATACTCTATCCATTCAGGTTCTGACAAGATGTATCAAGACATAAAGAAGCTATATTGGTGGCCTAATATGAAGGTCGACATCGCCACCTATGTTAGCAAATGTCTAACATGTGCTAAGGTCAAGGCTGAACATCAAAGGCCATCGGGTTTGTTGGTACAACCCGAGATACCTCATTGGAAGTAGGATAATATCATGATGGATTTTATCATGAAGCTTCCTAAGTCATCGCAAGGTTATGACATCATTTAGGTAATTTTTGACCGACTCACTAAATCCATAATCTTTGTACCAATGAGGGAAACTGATCCTAGGGAAAAATTGGCAAGAATGTACTTGAAAGAGGTAGTCACAAGGTATGGGATACCCGTCTCAATCATTTGTGATCGCGACCCTAGGTTCACATCAAATTTCTGGAGGTCACTTCAGAAGACCTTGGGTACAAACTTGGACATGAGTACTGCCTATCATCCGCAAACTGACGGACAAAGCGAGACGACTATTCAGACTCTTGAGGATATGTTGCGCGCTTGTGCGATCGACTTTGGAAAGGGTTGGGTTAACCATTTGCCATTAGTCAAGTTTTCATATAACAATAGTTATTACGCTAGCATAAAGGCTGCACCGTTTGAAGCACTTTACGGTCGAAAGTGTCGTTCACCTGTTTGTTGGGCCGAGGTTGAAGAAGTTCAACTCACTGGTCCAGAAATAGTTTAAGAGACGACTGAGAAAATCATTCAGATCAAGCAAATAATTCAAGCCACTCGTGATCGAGAAAAGAGTTACGCCAATTTAAAGCGTAAGCCGATGGAATTTCAAGTTGGAGATAGAGTTGTGCTCAAGGTTTTGCCTTGGAAAAGAGTAGTTCATTTTGGCAAATAGGGGAAGCTGAACCCCAGATATGTTGGACCTTTCAAAGTGTTAGAAAAGTTTGGATCCATTACTTACAAGCTTGAACTTCCTCAAGAGCTGAGCAGGGTTCACAATACGTTTCATGTATCCAACTTAAAGAAGTGCTATGTCGACGAACCATTATGTGACAACCCGAGAATTTCCGTTCAATAAGTTAGCCGTTTCCGTGTAGTAATTTGAATTTTTAAGTGTTTCGTTTAGCTTTACCGTTTAACCGGGAAGTTGTTTCATTGTTATCTGAAAATCGTCTCCGGGAGCAAACCGGGACACCAAACGTTGTAGTATTTTGGCAATATCCACGTTTTTATGTTTTTAAGCAATATTTAAAGTTTTGTAAATTTTTCGTGTTACCGTTACTCGTTTCGTTACTTACGTGCTTCGTATTTAATTTATACTTATACATGTGCATGCAAAGTCTTGGAAATTAATTCACAAAGAGCACTAGTGATCCTAGAAAGTGGGAAAAATATTTTTGGTCCCCTCCTTGGCTATACATAACCGGTTGCATGTATACATGCAAGCATAGGATCCATTTTGAATTTTTGCTACAAGTTAACAACCTAACTAATTTCCTACTTAAAGGCTTGCACCATGTCCTTTCCTAAGCCCTCATTTGAAGATCATATTGGTCCCCTATGGTCTCTTTGTCTTATTTCGGTACACACACACACACACTAGTAGTGTGTGAAGTAAACATTTGGTATATAACTCATTCTATGGTCATTTGTTCATTTCATACACACACACATAAAACTTTACTTCACCTTTCTTTCTTTTTACCAACAAAAATCCATTCATCTTTAATCTTTGATCATCCACTTGAAGATATATTGTTCGTGTTGATTGTTAGTTCATCCGGGTAAATTGTAAAACAACGTTTGGGTTGTTTTTGATTCCTAATCCACCTTTCGTCGTGTTTCTTTGTAAGTCATATTTATTTTTCATAAATAAGTTGTACTTTTGCATTCGTATGATCATTCCGAACAAGGTGTACAAAGCGGATCGTTGTGAAAATCATTATCTAGTTTTCTATAAAACCACAAGTCTCAAAGTTAAATATTTTTAGTTATAAATAGAAGAACATAAAAAGTAGTTGTACTTTTGCATTTAAAAGTTTATTGTGATTATGTTAATATATATATTGCTATTATTACGGCTTTTACCGTTTACTTAAAGATTTAATGTAATGTTGAGTTAAATATTGTTTGGCCGAAGAGATTAAGTAGATGTTGGATTTGTTGTAAGCATATGTTGAATGTCGAAGAGGTTTAGGTTTAGGAACAGGACTTGTTTGCAAATATTTGAGGTGTTGACCCATAAATATTTCGGATTAATTTCGAGTCAATAAAAGATGTACTTTGTAAAATAGATAGTTTCACGAGTCGAGGTTGATAAAAATGGAAAGTCTATATTTTTAGAAAGGTATAAAAGCATCGAAAATATACTTTTATTATCAAACTTATGATAAAACGTAAAGAAACGTAAGTGTCGAGTTTAGGTCAACATTTTTAGTTATCGAGTCAACGTTGATGTGTCGGGACACTAAAAGACAAAATACACTAAAGAGCGATATACACTAAAAGATAAAATACACTAAAGGATGAAATACACTAAAAGTCGAAATACACTAAAAGATGAAATACACTAAAAGACAAAATACACTAAAAGATGAAATACACTAAAAGACGAAATACATTAAAAGACAAAATACACTAAAAACAAAATACACTAAAGGACAAAATACACTAAAAGACAAAATACACTAAAGACTAAATTTTCTACATGTTTGAAGTGCGAGACTTGTCAAGAACTATTTTTTTATTAACTTATATTTTTTTTTTTTTTTTTTTTTTTTAATATTTTTTTTTTTATTTTTTTTTTTATAATTTTTTTAATGTATTTTTTAATTAATTTTTTTATTTATTTTTTATTTTTTCTTATTTAATTTTTATTTATTTTTTTTTTATATATTTTGTTATTTTTTTTTTAATTTTTTTTTTTTTTTTTTTATTTTTTAATTTTTTTTTATTTTTTTTTTTATATTTAAAATTATTAATTTATTTAATATTTATTTTTTTTTTTTTTTTAATTTAAAACATAATTTTTTATTATTTAACTACTTATATTTAATATTTTTTTTATTTTTATATTTTTTCATTATTTTTAAATTTAAATATTTTTTTTTCTTATTTAAAATTACTTTTTTTTTTTTTTTTATTTTTATTTTAAAATAGTATTTTTTAGTATTTTTTTTTATATTTTTTTTTTTTTAATACTATATTTTTAAATTTATTTTAAATTTTTATTTTTAATATTATATAACTTATTTTTGTATTTATTTTTTTTATTTAATTATTTTATTTTTTTTTTTATTATTTTATTTTTTTTTGTATTTATTAAAACTTATTTTTTTTAATTTTTTTTTTTTTTTTTATTTATCTTTATTCTTTAATTTTTTATTTAATTAGTTTTAACTTTTGAAAGTATGTTTTAAAAAGAGATACCGTGTCTACTATGGCATGGAATGATCAGTTCTTGCGTTAAGCGTTATTCGTTGTACATCATTCTTAAACGACAACTATATGATAGGTTGTCGCTAGAACCGTGAGATTCGTTTTCACTTTTTTTTTTTGAACGGCGAGATTCGTTTTCACTTGATTGATTCCTTTTGATCCACTACCCGTATAAGGTGAGTTCATTGCCCCACTCTTTTACTCGTTTTGAATAAATGTTTTATAAACACATGGGTGAGAAACATAGCTTGTTATTGAAACTGGACACAAGTACTTTGCGTGAGATTTTCCCTGTTTACGTGTTGCCTAAGTAGCGTTTAGACCACTACTGCCCCACTTATCATGAACCGTCAATCTCTTGACTGGAGGACCGGTCGAGGGAGCGCGAATGTTATAAATAGATCAGTAGACTAATTATCCCTATCCGGGTGAGTAGCGCTCACTACCCACGGGTGCCCGATAAACGGATATATACCAATGTCCGAATGTAAGAAGTAGATCATGAGTCCTTACTCGGGGGCTTGTTTCAACCTAGCAATATACTGCTATAAACAATTAGCTTCGGTTCATGAAGCTTTAGGCGCAGAAGTAAATACCTTTTTATGTGAAGTTGTATTTGTTATAACTGTCGCATACGTGTTGATATCTTGTGGTCCACTATAATAACGTTTAGAACTAAACCTATGAATTCACTTAACTTTATGTTGAACGTTTTAAGCTTGTTTATCTCAGGTGCTTAGCATGGACATGTCTTGTTGATTTGACATATGTAGAGTCAATTTGCCTGTAGCCGGTTTACCAAGATTTTATCTATGAGTTTAAAAAACCGTTGTTGAATTATTTAAGCTTCGCATTTCTTTAACTATGAATCTTTTAAAATTTTAATCGAAGTTAAATACTTATCATTATTATTATCAACCTATGCAACGGTGATTTAATTTTCAAAACGGTACCTTAGAGTCGTTCTTTATGCTCTATACTTACGATGTTCAATCAAGTTAATGCCTCGGACACGTGTTCCGTCCAGCCCCGTCTGGGGGGTGGGAACAGTTTGGTATCAAGAGCCAAGGTTAAGAGAAAAAGGTAGAGAAGTGTGTTGAGGGAGGGTCGCCAGGTAGTAATAAACAACTAGGCTGGACTATAAAACACAAGTATGTGATCCACACGCGATTATGTGCCTTACGTGATCTTACATAGCAACGTATACCATAACTAAGTGCACGTAAATAATATATAGTATTAAATACTATTATCATATAATATTTCTAAGTGTTTCTTATTTCATCCTTAATGAACGTGCTCGATGACTCATTCATATCATTCATTCATTTTGCATTCATCCAGTTGCCCATTCACCCATTCATATTGTTCCATCATGCATGGTTGATATAAAGATGATTTATATGACCTTTGCTTGTGCAGGTTATGGTTATTTTAGTTATCTCGATTTCTTCAGATTCATCTGAGGATAGCGTGGGGACACCTGCTGAACAGTGAATCATTGTTTCGTATACTAATTCCTGCTACTATTCCTGACCAGAGTACCACACCAGTGATACTCCACCTGCTACTCAGACAGGACCACACCATTGATACCCCCAGAGACACCTATCATAGCCCCTACTATATCATATCTCCAAACTATACACCAGCTTCACTTGATTACTCACACTCATCTGATTCAGAGTCTGATCCATCTGAAAAGGAGAAAAAAATTTTTCCCCCATCATCAGCCCCATATTCCACCATTACAAATATCTCACCATTTTTAACATCGTGATGATAACCACACAGACATGATGCATCCAATACACATCATCACCTACCCATGATACACCTTTCACTGAGATTACCGCTTCTACCCAGAGATCACCTATCATACCTCTTCGTCGAGTTATGCTTCTAGCACCTGGACAACCTATTCCTCATGGTCGACCCGTTACCGCTAAAACCAACTAATGGGCAGTACACATGATCACTGAAAACTGGAGGAAAGAGTTGGGACCGTTACCCCAGCCACTCATCGACTTGATGAGAGACATTATGCCGATCATTCTTCTCAGCAATTCTAGCATCAAGCATCATCAGATTTTTCATTTGGATGGCTTCATATCTAATTCTTTTCGAGACACTCATTGTCAGATCATTCTTCACCAGATTTACCGGGTACTTCTGCAGGCCCATCCAACAAGAGACGGGTCCCCCCATGACATCTGTATAACTGTAGTATCACCTGTATCTGGAGCTTTATCTCCTGTCGATGCTGATTTGATACCATCGCCTAAGAGAGTTAAGGATTCTGGTTATTTTGGGCCAAAGGTAGAGGTTATCATAGAGAGACTATTTTAAGGGATCGATGCTAAATGGTCAGGGTTAGTGATGATCCTCATTTAAGAAGGATAGAGATCCAGAGAATCAGGCAGAGATTGACGAGTGTTTTGCTTACGCAGATGCTCTTTAGGATAGAGAGATTGATGCTAGAGTTGTAGTTGAGGCTATTGATCGAGATGAGACAGAGACAAGTGTGAGAGGCCCTGTTGAGGTCAGAGTTGAGAGGGTTTTCCACAACCTGTTGATGCAGAGGACATTCCTGAGCCTTTGCTCAGGAGGGAGTAGTAGAGGTTACATAGAACATTAGAGCTGGTTCAGAGTTTCATGATCAAACACAGTCTTATCTCCAGTCCATCGCATACAGACCTATTAGAGGGGAGTTTCAAAGAGATCAGGACAATAGATTGTTGGAGGTTGATCGGTGAAGGTGTTTTAATTACACATACTTTTTACCTTTAAAAATGAGCTAAAATAACCAAAAACGGACTTAAAATTCCAAATATACGCTTGTTTTGCTAATTGTATTGTGCAGGAACGGATATCTAAGAAAAGGACGAAAAACGAAGCCAAAACGACAAAACCGGACTCGAAATGGAAAAGCAAGGAAAAGACAAGTCAAAGTCCAAGCCCAAGCCTGAAAAAGTCAACAAAAAGTCAACCCAAGTCAACCCCGATGCCAAAAGTCAAGAAAAACAAGTTTAGGGACTAAACTTGTAAATCCCTAAACTTGTTTTAATAGAAGAAAAGAGAGAAAGAAAGAGAAGGGGTGAAACTGCCAATGCGGCAAAGTTATACTACAAGGGGTTAAACTGCCAAAGTCAAATACTTATACACCACAAGGACGTGTACTGTAATTGAGAACATAACCCTTGGGGGGTTGTTTTGCCAAACCCCCAAACTTTCAATCACACAAGGACCATGGTTGCAAACTATACACACACCATGAGGGGCTATTATTGCCAAACCCACAAACTTCACCCCCAACATTCAAAATCACTGTATATCTCTCCCAAGTGGTTTCCCGCCAAATCCCTAACCCCACACAAACTGTCATTTTCCACATTGGTTGACTTCCCACAAACATCCAAACCTCTCACAATCTTAAACCCCACATACCCATATGGGATTGCCATGTTGGCAATCCAAACCCCCACCAAAGTTTATCAATGGTTGAGAAGTTTCGGCTTGGAGGCCAAGAAAAACCAAGGGCCAGGATTCATTGTCTTTGCACACTCACAACAAACACACTTGTGTTTGTGTGTCTACAAACAAGCACATCAGCATGAAGACAAAGAAGTGCAAAGCCCTAGTCGTATTCTACTATTTAAAGCTTTGTAAAGCCCTTGACGCAGTAGTAGTTTTTATGTAGTTTAAGTGTAGTTTTTTAGAGTTTAAAGTTTTAGTTTTCAGTAAAATTCCTTTATGTACTTGTATTTCACAATTAATGAAATGTCCAGTAAATGTGTTCTAGAAGGGTTACCAAGAGAGTGCTCTTAAAACTTTGTAAAGAGCTTCCTTTAAGCAAAATCGTATGAGCATTCTTGCCTGGTTTTTGTAGGGACGAGCGCGGGCTTAAGAAAAATTCAAAAAAAAAGAAAGAGTAAAAGCAACTGTATGTGTGAGCAAAGTATGGATGAATAAGCAGAATTGGATGGCTTATTGGTTTTAGCTTAGTTTAAGCTTATTTATAAGCTGTGGGGTAGGAATTTAGAGCTTATTATGGATCTTTTAAAGGATACACCATCTCTTGGTAGGTACTTTTTAGAGTTGTTTTCTTAAACCACGGCTTTGCCTATAAGTTGTAATTAGTCAAACCTGAAACTCGGCAAACAACACAAACATGACCGCAAGGTAGTCCAGAAAGTTGCCATTTGAGACAACTGCATTGAAACGCCACCAAAGCAATTTGATGTACTTCTAGTTTTTTAAACACTTGGAACAGTTTCAAGTGATCAATTGGCCTAACAGTCCAATTGGCACTCTTTAACATTCTGTCGTATACTTTTGCAGCGACCCAATCACAAAGCTCATTCTTAGGTGCTTCTGTTATAATAAAAAAATAACAATACATAATTAGTGGAGTACAAGATGGCTTAATATTGGTAATAAAAAATAGTTTATATGGTTTTATAAAAAATAATACCTTCGTATTTATGTCGTTTTTCACAATACCACCTTTGCAATAGGTCTCGATAGTACTCATCAAGCATGGTTATGGGGACTCTACGAACAATCCTAGTTAATGAATTAATCGATTCTACACTATTGAAAGTCATGTAGTTGTAACGACTTCTAGGGCAATATGCCCTAGACCATTTTTTAAAACCTGCTTCTTCAAGTTTTCTAACCACTTCAGGTCTATGACCTCGTAGTTTAGAAATTGCTTTATCAAAATCCTCCGTAGTGTAAGCTTTACATGCCTTCCAAAAAATACCACGCAACTTTTTACCCTTTAGACTACAATTCATCATCAAATGACGATCGCAAAAACCATGAAACGAATTATCAAAAACTGTAGCACAAGCTTGGATAATGGCAGCATGTCTATCTGATATGATGCACAAATTAGGTGGTTTACCTATTTGCTCTTTCAACTTGGATAAAAACCAAGTCTACGATTCACCCGTCTCACCCTGAGACACACCCGTGGCAAGAGGTATTATCTGGTTGTTACCATCCATTCCAACAGCTATAAGATTAGTTCCCAAGTAATTTTCTTTCAGATGCACCCCGTCAATAATTATCAAAGGCCTCATATAGTGTAAGAAACTTCTGATCTGTGTTTTGTAACCAACACTAATCAGAAAAAATGAAGAAATATAATAATCAATTTATAATATGCTTACCACAAACCCAAAACCGACATATAACATCTCAAAATGTCCATCAGCATCTGTATGAATGTGTGTAACAGTACCCTCGTTCGACAATTTTAAGTTATAACAATAATACGTCAACTGTGAGAAAGAATCTACATGACTTCCGTTGATAATATGTAGTGTCACACCCGGCAATTTTTGGAATTTTAAATTACTATTTTACCCTTTGACTTTTTGGTTCCGACTTGACTTTTTGACTTTTTGACCTTTACGGTCACATAAAAACGATTACCGCGTAGCCAGTAAATTTTTGAAACGTATTTAAATAATAAATCCTAATTATTATTATTATCTTTTATTTACAAATTTATTTTTCAAACTTATTTGACTTGAAAACGAGAAGATATATGTTATTCCTAAGTTAACTTATCAAAAATGACCCGCCAAAGTGAGTTATTAATTATGAAGAATACTAGCGTTTGACATAAAACGTCATTCCGGACTACTTTTCAGTTTTACCCGAGACACGAAACCAAGCAGAAAACGACTAAAATAGCCTCGCAAAGTTTTGAACACCGCACGCAGCGCGTACCGACACAAAAATAATTAAATTTATATTTAATTATCACTTTTTATTAAATAAAAATATTTAATAAATTATTTTACATTTTATTCAAAATCGTTTGTTTATAAACGCGAATGCTCAAATTAAAGTTTTATTTTTACGGACAAAGCTTGCCCGTGATACCCGATGACTACACAAAATAAATAATAAACATTAAATAAATTTTATAAAAAAATTTATAAAATATAGTCAAGTAAATACTCATTTTCATAGAAAAAACTATTTGGAAAAGAATGGCGAAATTTTTGTATTTAAAATCAATCGTTAACTAGCCTAAACGAGCCCCGAACCAATAATTTACAAAAATTACACTTATGGTCCCTGTGGAAATATTTACACCATTAACCCTCATCTATCTAGCACTTGTCACTTTATTTTACAACTTTTGAGTATATAAATGATTGAGTTAGGGTTTCATCTCATTTATGATATAACCCTAGCACACACACACACACTCCTCTCCGCTTTCTTTTCTTTTTCGGCGCCCCCTCCTATTTTTTGGCGAGATTTTCGGCCACCAGCCGCATCTCATCACCATCAACATCATCACCTCGTCACCTCCACGACACCAACATCATCACCACGGCCACCCCTCCTTCACCGCCGCATCCACCCCACCACGACCACCACGCCATCGTCGCCACCAACTACCACAACCGCCACCTTCACCTCAACCATCTCATCCATCACGTCATCATCACTCCGTCACATATAACGCACCACCACAGCCGTCACCTCACTGCCACCCCCATCGCGGCTCTGCCGCCGTACCACCACCTCTTCACCCCTCATATTTCCGAGCTTAGATGGTTTCATATATTGTAAAAACTAATAATAAACTTTGAGTGGTTTGGTTGTTTTAACTTGTTATATTTTTGTTATATTTAGTTTCTTTTGGTTCCTTTGATTCGGCTAGTAATCACGCCTGTAAAGGGGTGTTTATTTCTGCGTTTTTCAGCCCCAAATAGGGGTGTTCGCTGCTGCGTTTTACAGCCCAAACATGGGTGTTTGTTGCTGCGTTTTACAACCCCAAATAGGGGTGTTTGCTGCTGCGTTTTACAGCCCAAATAGGGGTGTTCGCTGCTGCGTTTTACAGCCCAAACATGGGTGTTTGTTGCTGCGTTTTACAGCCCAGCAGGGGGTTTGTATCTGCGTTTAACAGCCCCAACAGGGGCGTTTGGCTTGCTGTTTTATAGACCTTAAGGGTGCGTTTGGTTTACACAGCCGCACCGTAGGGTGCGTTTGGTTTTGTAAAACCCATTAGGGTGCATTGGTTTTGATATCAAATCATTAAGGGTGCGTTAGTTTAGAAAACGAATCACATAGAGTGTGTTTGTTTTGCTGTTTAACAGCATAAGAGTATGTTTGGTTTTGCTCTTTTTATTTTAATTTATTTATTTGATTGATCTCGTCTAAATAAATATAATTTGAAACATGCGATATTTGCAACATGGATTGGTTAAATGGGAAAAACGTTGAGTTTTGTTAATATTGGAAGCGTCATATAAGCGAATAAGTCATGCCGAAATTTATAAAAATTTATATACTTAGTATTTTTCGTTTAAAACTTCTATTATCCTGGAAACCCGATAAAGAGGATTAAGTTATATAGTTTAAAGATTATTTATTTGTAATGATACAATAAACCGGTAAATAAACGAAAACTATACTTTTACAAACGAGACGATTAGTTTAGTCAAAACGCGCGACGAAATCTTAAATTATAAAATATTATTTAATAATTCCCGACTAATAGACGAGATAATAACTTTTGTAAAATCTTTGAAAACGTATTTACCTAATTCGTAACTTTAAAACGTGTGTTTACTTCTAAACGAGAACTCTTTATTAATTTACTTGGTGATTTTCAAACACGTGTCGAATTATATTGTTACAATTTTTTTTTTATTTCTTATATAATACTTGTAAAGTATTATATATTGCGACTTATTCTTTTGGTTGTTTGTCTTTACTATATAATTCACCAAACGTGTCGCGTTGACGTACTCTCCATCGAATTAACCCAAAGTGTTCACCTAAGCTAGTGGGACTTTGTCGATAAGTTCAGCTGCATATTCTTGGTCGAGCCGTCCGTTTTCCGTTTGTGTCGTGCCTTTTTATGTGGCATTTCTGCCATGCTCTAAACTTCTTCTGCAACATCAAAGTGAGTTCATAGCCCCACGTTTTACTTGTTTTACATATACTTTACTACTTTTAGGGTAAGCGACATGCTTGTTTACGTTACTGAATTCAAACTCGTTTATACGTTGATTACAAACTGGTTACATGATTGATTTCACACTCTGTTACTTATGAATACAAATACCCAGAGTTTTTATGGATGCGTTGGTTCTTTTGACTTATGAATATAAGTACGTTAAACTTTTACGAATACATTGGTTACTTTTACTTTGGACACAAGTACTTTACGTGAGAATTTCCCTGTTTACGTGGTTTGCCTAAGTTACCTTATTGCCATGAAGTCCCCCTATCATGAACCGTTAATTTCTTGACCCGAGGACCGGTCGAGGGAGCGCGAATGCTATGAATAGAGCTATTGGGATTGAACTCCCCCGTCCGGGTAGATAACAACGCACTACCATGTTAACGGACGCATTTCATTTGAGGAACTAGGTGTTAGGCAATGCATCTACTGGGGCACCAACTTATAACAACGTATACTTAAGGCTTCGGTGTCATGAGCTTAGTGCAACGTAAATACCCACCCCATTTTATGTGAAGTTATATCTCCTATAATTGTCGCATACGTTTTGAAGTCTTGTGGTCCATACTACTTTGGTTGAACGTTTCTGATTACTAAATACTTTTCTTGATACTGCGAGTAAGGCAGTATTCACTAAACGTTTTTTATCCTCATATATGTTTTACTTAAACCTGAATTCACCAACTTTATGTTGACCGTTTTTAGCATGTTTTTCTAAGGTACTTAGCTTTGGACTTCTCTGATGTGCTATGTGGAGTCTACGTGCAATATGATACCCTATTAAGATATCATCTTTTCATGACTTAATTATCATTCATGACACGATGACTTTTCAAAACCTAATTTATTGCATTCCGGAGCATACATTTTATTCTATATGCTTTCACAGAACGATTACTTTATTTTGAATCCTTGGTAAAACTTAATCTATTTAAAAATAAAGCTACGATTACACTGATTTATCAAAACAACCATTAGTGTCGTTCTCTATAGTGCCTTGTGTTTCGAAAAATGATGACGACCACGCCCACGGACACACTATTCCTGTCCAGGCCTCTTCTGGGGTGTATTACATGTCAGTTGCCCATATTTCTAATTCCCCATGCTCGCTTGTATGATATGTCTATCTTCTAATCGACCCTCATATCATGTTATATATCCTTTATCTTATACACCCTATTACTATCTCTTATTTTATCAACTAGTATATTACCCAAGCTTTCATACGAAGCAGTTATGAAGATTAGAATTTAATTGTGTTTTAAACACAAGTGTGGTATGTTCTACTGCAGTTTACTTAATCAATGAATGTATTCAATTTACCCTATACGAGTGTATACTTTCATTTGGCCAATTTGTTGGGGCACATATAAACACTATACCTCTTATAAAACAAGGATTTTATATATCCGCATATTTGAAAAGGATTCGCAAAAGATATTTACCCCTATAGGTGTATATTAAATCGCTATTATTCAAAGAATATCACCAACAGACTCATACCATTGGTAATTCCACACGTGATTTTTTTATATAAGGTTTTGGAAGGTGGGGGTAGGAATAGGCATATGGGTACAAAGTTTAAACTCCTGCCATTTAGGAGTTATCAGTTTGATCAATATCATCATTAGGAAACAAAATACACATTTAGATCAAAATCATTAACATGGTGGAACACAACAACTATACCTATTATGTTCTATGATTTTTTTGAACACATACGTTTTATCAGCAACTATCTCTAAGCTATGGCCCACAAACTTCACGTTTACACAAATTAATTGCACGACAACTTACCTATCCTTAACCTCGAAAACTTCCAAACCACATTGTAGTATCATAAAAACAGAAATCACATTTGTAGTATAAACTAAAATCATGGATGGAAATAATATCGAATTTCTTTTGGACATAAGCTAACAGGCCATGGTAATCAATATCTTTTGGTAGTATAACTTGTCTCTTTGATGATTGACAGACAAGGGTAACCTTAAATTTGAATTGACTAGGGAAACTCATATTGTGTATTTACATAGTTTGTATGTGACAAATTGATAGTTAAATTTTGTATTATATAGTGTAGTGTATTACATAATCAAATCAATTACATCAACTACCGGTCGCCCTATGTACATAAATACTTACCTAACCAAATATTTAAATGGTCCTTATTGATTATTGTCTTTCAACCCATGTCCCTTTACTTGTACTTCATTAAATTGAGGGACTAATTTTGTAAGTATTAATTTCAATATCCTTATATAAAGGAGGTAACTTGAGACCACTACATATCAACAAAATAACAGGGTCTAAAAAAACACAAACAGAAATCATGGTTCGCTGTCCTAGTTGTAAGGCCCAATCTATTATACGCACTTCATGGACTTCTGTAAATCCAGGGAGGAGATTTTATTGTTGTCCGGTATGTTCTTTGATTAACTACTGAATTCTTTAATCATAATATAAAACTATTGCCTGCTAATTTTTCTGTATAAAAATTATTGTAGGGGACTCATGGAATTATAGATTGGTATGACGATCCAATGTGTCCAAGAGCTGTTCAAATTATACCAGGGTTGTTGAGAAATATAAATACACTACAAGCAAGTTATGAAGACCTTCAATCCAAAATGTTTGAACAAGCAAACGAAACGCGGAAATGGAAGTGTATTTTAGCTATTTCATTAAGTGAAATGTTATCATCTACTCTGTATTTTGGGGAACTATTATGACTATGAATCTGCTACGTTCTTTATGCTTCTGTGTGTAATAAACTAAACTATTTCCGGTTGTTTCATAGCAAAAGTTCAATCAGCTAAACCATAAGACAAGTATAAGGAATCTATTCATTGTGTAGTGGAAAAGTAATAGTAGCCTAGGATAGAAATAATTGTTTCCAGCAAATATTCAACTAATACATTTAATATAAAACTATAACAGTAACTACAGAGATAAAAACGTACACATTCTAATACTTATAGCTAGCCAACCAAAACACATGATTATAAAATATATAAACAGTAGTAGCAACATACCTCTAATTAGCAATCTTATACTTCCAAAAGTAATCAAACATGTGCTCCCGATATGCAAGCCCTACAATCTGTGGATCTTTAGCAGACACCGCCATCTTATGAATCAAACGGTACAAAAATATGCACACCCAAACCCCGCAGTCACCGTATGCATCACCTTGTATGGGGACATCCTTTCCAATGACAAAATTTATATTGTAACTTTCTAGGGGTATGCCTTTAGCATCTAAAATGCCCCATTCTTGAAGATACGGTGGAATGTATTTCTTAAATGCTTTCCTCATTTTGATCCACCACTTTCTTGTCTCAACAGCTTCGGAAAAAAGCGAATCATACAAAGTGATCACACCGGTTCTGATATGCAGGACGCCGAGGCAGTAATGTTTGTTAGGTTCGTTTATAGAAAAGAAAACCTACATTCCAATAAAAGTAAATATAAGTACTTAGCAAACATACTAAAACGTTGTTCCAAATATGATCTACAAACTTGTTCCACGTTTGCCCACATAACGGGATACGTAACTCCATTACAGACCTATCCAGGAATATCTCCCCGCATTACAAAACCGCATAAATAAGAGCTGGCTATGGCCCAATCCGCGTCTGTTGGCCTAAATCTCCACATTAACTCGAACCATGCATCCAAGTGCTGGTTATTGCATTATAATTAAATTTAGATTCACAAATATTGTTTGGTATTTAAGGTACAAAATTTTGGCAAAGTTAAAATTTAAATTACGTACTCTATCTGAAAGCAACCACCATCCCTTAAACCCAGATAGATTTAACCTGAAAGACCGATTAAACAAAAAATGTCATACTGCCCCAATGAATTATATGACTTGTGTTCATCACTAATGCATAAACCATATCTAGATATTCGGCAATTTGACCTTGTTATACGGCCTTTAAGGTTGACTTGACAAATCTTGAAAAGTCGAAAACTAGTAAAGTTTAATAAATTATGCATTATGGTTAAAGATCTGCTTAGGCAATAGAAACGATAAATAACCTCGTGAAATTTCAACCAATTTCTTTCAAAGCTATTTGGCTTTGTCTGATTGGTTCCTTTTTATTCCGTTTGTTTTTTAACTTTGTGCTCTCTTGAAGACAAAAAAGCTACAAATTTATATTTTTTATAAATTTTAACATCATGAACATCATCATCAAAAGAAATTTGAACAAAACCAGGATGTATATACCCATTCTTCCAAAGAGAGAACTTTAAAATCTGGGTCATCATCACCAACATCATCATCAAAAGAAATTCGTGTGTTTTGTATTTGTAACAACCTTGCCTTTCTTTTAAGCCTCTTCCTATCAACTTTTAAAAAAGCCGATGGTGCAGTAGTGGGTGGTTGCACGGTATATGGTTCCACTAGAGCCTTTCCAACAAACCTCTTCCTAATGAGTTGTCCGACAACCTTCTCAGACGAAGGTGGTTGATTTTCGTTAACCACATTTACCTCATTCACATACATTGACATTTCCTGAAGATAGTAATTACCATTGTTAAGGAAACATTTTATTTCTTCATCTATTCAAAACAACTTATTAAAATATACCAACTTATTATTTGATGATTTTAACAGATTTTTATAAGGGCAGATTTTTTAATTAGGTAAATGCTTATGTGCAACTTGATATACCATAGTAATGACCCCTAAATTTTTTATACAAAAATAGGACTAATAGTGGATTGAAGTGACCACTAACCTCCTATATTTATGACTGCATTCATATCGTTTTACTTACCATCTCACCCTATTTAAGATACAAAAGGAACTTACTACATTAGATTCATCTGTTAACAGTTTTAGTATATTATACTTTACAAACAATCAAAATTATGCCTCCTATTCCATTGTGTGTTCATTTGGCAGCTGTTTTTCAACATGAAGCTATGGAGGAACAACACTGGGGTGAATACTGTCGTAGGAATTGCATGGAGCTTAGTGAAAGGATGAGGCAAAGAGATGCTGTGATTGGAGCACTAGAGCAAACTGTGAGTCGAGAGAAAATTGTACGTGTTGTTGCTTATCTAAGAGAGATTCAGAATGGAGATATGGAGAAACTTGACTGGTACAGGGCAATGGTGACTGAGTCACGCCACCATTTACGTCGTAAACAATGGTTCATTACAACCATGATGAACCACTAGATGGTGTTTGTGTTGTACGTTGGCAAACTAGAACGTAAGAATCTAGACTTGGTTTGGGTATGTGGGTGAAATAAGGGTTTAGAGTTAACTAGTTGGTTGTATTAGGTTATGAAATGTAATTATATCAACTATCTTATGAAAGTGCAATGATCTATCAAAATTCATGTGCATTAGTTTTGAAACTTGTAGAAACTATATACAATAAGAAACTATGTTGGATCTTTAGTATTGCATTTAAAAGGATTATGTAACTTTCCAATACTATTCCACCTTGGTGGAAACCATCATTACCAGAAAATTCAACGTTCATATAACACCTATGGGTGCCATACAAAACCTTTCCAAGGCTCTTTTTATGTAGCTTCCAATATTTTTAAAGCTGCATACATAAAGGGGTGTTAAGGATTGCTTAATTTCTCTACTGAGGTCGGCAGGCTATTTTTATGTAGCTTCTAATATTTTTATTCTTTTTTTATACCCATACTTAAAAAATAAAGAAGTAACCATACCTCAGAATTTTGCTTGTCAAGAGTTTGAACAAACGGATCATCAACTGTTTCCAACCCATCCAAATGAATCTCTTCTTCATCGGTCTTAACCATAACGGATAAGGAATCATTCTCAAGGTTGTCAAAGTCAAATTCAGCATATTTATAAAAATATTTAACTATTTTAAACAACCCATGACTAAATCATTACATGTAATACTACAAAAACAAGTAAATGAAATAATATAATTACATAGATTGACTTATGATTCTGTAAATGATTGATTCAAATTAGGTAAATTTAAATCCACCAGAGTATAGGCAAGCATTTGGGAGGAAGTTTGTTCAGGTACTGCTGCTTGGAGTAGTTGTGTCATGGATGAAGACGGATACTCTTTAGGGTCGGTATAATACAACTTTGAAGATTCACATTCATAAAAGCCACCAATATATTTGTCACATGAAACTTGACCAGTCAAAACATTAATAATTTCACTTTCACTAGCCTAAAATTAAAAAAAATATTTTAAGTTAAATTAAAGATTAGATTATGTACTTAAGTGTCATATGAATAATAGCAGTGAACTACAAATATAACCTTTCCAACACCAGAGTCATCTACATTCTTATCATATTCCTTGGGATCAAATTCTTTGGACAACGCTTCATTCTTTAAGGTTTCAACGACTGATAATTCTCCATGGAAAACATCTGAAATTGAACTTTCCGCCTCTGGAATGCAAAAAATTTAGTTTTCAAAATTGTTGACAAAAAGAATTATATTCAAACTGTTAGA
>BQNB010029904.1:3732-46147 GCA_026074375.1 Tanacetum coccineum
GAGATTAATCGTAAACGATTAATCCCAATTTCAGGGTTTATAACGATTTTCAAACACCAAGGATGGAAGAGATTAGATTGATTGATGATTTTGGGGGAAATATTTTGATCGCCGCCATGTGATGATTAATATTGTCAAACAATTGCTTTATTTTGATCGCCGCTATATGGTGTAGATAACTTTAGCCAAAACAAATTGACTGCCTACTTGCTTGCAGACGGTTATTAACGCAAAAAGATTTACACCAACAACCTGCAATTCAGTTAAAAAAAAGCGAGTTAAATGGATTTCTCAGCACATCTTGATTGCAAACAATCCTGATTACTATACTTACATATCAACAAACAACGTTTTCAAAATGATATCTGCTATTGGGATGTTTTTGAAATGTTTTTGACATTTTCACAATGATATCTGACATTTTCACAACAATATCCATCTATTTTCACACAAAAATCACAAATCTTGTGAATGTAATCGTAAACATGCTACCATTTATTTCTTAGTTTGAAGGCTCACCAAGTGTTGTTCTAATTTGTGTGGAGCCGTTGTTTGGCATAATGGCACATACAAATGAATCATCTTCTCTTTTAAACGTCTCCAATTCCCCCTTTTCCTGAAAATACTCCTGAAATCAAAATAATACCGGATTAATACCAACATGAATACCATAGATGTTAGTATTGTGTTTTTTCTGGTACATATGATTAATTACACAAACAATACAGGGAAAAAAACTAAAATGATAAGTTATGGATCAATAAGATCCCCAAATAACCCGACTTTCAAATCATCTTTCTGTAGACGTTGTAACCGTCCATAACTGACCGTATCAGGCCAGTGTCAACAAATATCTATGCTAATAGTGAAATTAGTTAGAAACTTTCAAACTAATAAGAAATTTGCTTAAAAATTAATATAGAAAGTGCTCAAGTATGTAATTAGGGTTTGTAATGTATGCAAATTTGGTTATTATACTATGATTAAGGAAATGATATTTAGTTTTTGAAAAAATAAATCATAGCTGTAATTTAGGCATTTTACAGAAACTTATGTATTCTTTGCTACATAATTTATGGATAAGACTTTTTTTTGAATCTTTTTGAAAATAACTTACATAATTAAGGTGATCATCACCAACATTGTCGGAAAACTGATGCTCAGTTGTCTGGCCGGAAAACTGTTGCTGCATAAAACACGAAAATAGAGTAACTTGCGCATACTCGAACATTAGGTAGAACGGCTAAACAATTAGAAAAATAAACATTGTCAACAAAATGATCAAGTAACATAAAACATTAAGTAATTAAAAACCTATTTTTATAAATAAATAAAATACCAAGAAAATTCAAAAAAATAATTCTTACCTAATAAAGTATTCGATTTCATTAGTATGGTTGATTTGGTTATTCGTCTTTTTTAAAATTCTGATTGGCGATTGCCTTGTTACCGTGGCTACATAAAACAAACCGGGGTTGGGAAGAAACTTTGTGATTTGTTTTATCATCAGTATTGATTTTGGTTAGGGATTGAATATGTGTTTTTGGGGATTTTTTTGATTGATTTTAGAATAGGGTTTTTGATTTTAGTTGATAATATATAATTTGTTTGATTTTTGATAGGGATTGGTTGATTAATTTTTTGTTACGCACTGGTTTTATGGAATCCGGAAATCAAGGGATGGAGTTATTTTTTTTGGGGTTGACTTAATAAAATTGGTCAGTCCTATGTGGCAGCCAAAATGAATTATGTGGCATTTTCAAGAATTTTGATTGGAGGCCATTGTTTCACCATCCTTCCTATATATAGGTTTTAGATTATATATATATATATATATATATATATATATATATATATATATATATATATATATATATATATATATATATCCTTGTTTACCTGCTCGGACACGACCAAAAATACGTTTCTCCTTGATGTCCTTTATCAATTGATCAAGCTTTATTTTAAAAATTCTTGTTGTAACATCGGGACTGTCTTCTGATTTTAATCCTCTTTTATTTAGAAAACGTGTAATCTCGGGCCATTTTGGATTACATGTAAACGTAATAAACAGGTCCGGATATCCATACCATTTGCACATTGCCATAGCATCCAAATAGTTCTGTAACATGTAACGTGGTCCACCTGTGAAGGATGAAGGTAACACTACTTTAGTTCCACGTTTAGGGTTCTCTGGGTTAGATGATTCCGCAGCTTTTTGAAGTCGGGAATATGTTTCACATCTTAGTTCCTTTTGATGATTCCGTACGAATAACAGTCTCTCAGCTTCAACCATTGTGTAACCGTCAACCAAAAACTGCTGAAACAGTCTTTTTCCATTTAAAATTGTTGAAAAAACTTTTGGACGTTCTTGAATACGATAAGCAAACCATTGACGCATGGTAACATACTTTTTTTTCTTATCAGGTGTATCATCAGTAATACCTTTAAGGTATATATCAGTCCTATATCCATCTTCCGCGTATGGAAATAACAATGGGTATTGTAATGGAAGGTATTCAACGTGTAACTCATTGATTTTTTTCAAGTTACCATTTCTTTCGTGTAGAATAATGTCCTTTTATTATGAATTGAATCAAAATCACCAACTATAAGTGCAACAACTTCATCTGCAGTAGGGAGATTGTGTTGTCGGCCATCACTATCACGTCGACCGATGAGCCTGATCTTAACATTTGAATCACCATCAGAAATCTGTTGACCAGCCATTCTAAATTGACGTACCAAAGGGTTTTCCTTATCAAGCATATCTTTTATGTTTTTTGTGAGTTGACGGTCTATGTCTTTGTTTGAAGATGATGATGCAGTATCTTTTGAAGTGTTGTAAATTGTAGAACACAAATAATGGTAAGTGCATATAGAAAACATAAAATTACAAAGTAATATTAAAAATGTTAATAAATATGTGACCTAACAATGTTAATGCGGTTTTGAACCTCATTTGCCGGATCATATATGTAAAGTTGTCCAAACTTAGGTGTTTCACCCCTTTTTTGGTACTAAATCTCCAATGACATGGTTACTTTTTCCTTTAATCCTAAAACAAAATGGACCTTTTCCGCGGTTAACTATATGATCTTGCTATCCAGTCATCCATGTAAAAGCAAACATTGAATTATATCGACGTATGTTATCCATAAATGATTTGCTTTTTGGGTGATCGCCTTTCAAAAGGCCCATTAACAAAGGTGGGGGATTCTTCAAAGCAACAGGTAGCTTTACTAACCCTCTACTACAACAGTCTTCTTGATTGCGCCTTTAAAGAAATCATCAGCGGTGACTTCTTTCTTAACTGGAGTCAAGAGTGCAATTATATGATTTGCTGGATCAAAGCCTTCTTTCTCTGAATATCTGTACATTGAGTCAAACAGTATGGAGTTAGAAGGATACAATTTAAAGTGTAATGTACCTGAAATTTATCGAAAAACTAATAAATGACAATAGATATTGTGTTACCTCTGTCTGAAAGCTGCTATTTCCTGGATGTCATCATTCAGGTACAGTTTGGTAGAATACATGGCAGGGGAGACAGATGGTTTTCCTGTAATGATGATTAAAAAATAAAGATTATCCGCATTATTTAAAGTAGGTATGTCGTATAAAAATTATCCCATGAATGATTGCTTACCGTTAAAGTACTTAACTTTACATAACTGTAATATCATAACAACGTGCCCCATTGACTCTCTCTCATCGTGTAACTTAGCGAACTTGTTAGACCAAGCATCAAAAAAACATCATTCAAGCTGTGCACCTCTGTTAATTATAAAAAAACACAAAATATAAATCCAAATATTTTACAACCTGATGTTTATGAGAAGTTTAAATAATAAACTTACAAAACATCCTCCAGTATGATGGTCCTTCTTAGTTGGTCCTTCCCAAAGTTGTTAAACGGTATAGCATCCAAAACCGACACAACAGTTCCAATGACATCTGTATTTTTACATAACTTTTGTTTAAATTTCAAAGTCGACAACAAAATAAAAAATCTATAACATCAAAACATAAAACTTACCACAAAGTTCTCTCTCAGTAAACGTTATTGATGTAAAAGAACTGAAATGTTCAAACTTAAAGCCACGTGGGTTGTTGTCAAAGCTGCCAACCCTTGTGACAGTAGTACCCTGAAAGAAATTCAGTTTGTACTTATCATTCAACAATGGCCATTTTCCAGAGTTTTCACCGACACCGAAGTTACCAATTCGGTAACATGCCCCTTCATCCAGTAAAAGTTGGAACTTGCTGATATGTTTCCCCTTAATAGTGACTTGGACACGATTCCCCTGAAATGTATCCTAGTCGTGGATACCACGTTATATCTTGTGTCGATTTTCTTTTCGCTATTTATCTTCCGTAAGCCTTGTTTTTTGTTCTTTATATTGTTCTTAATTGTTTGTATCTTTGTTGTGTGATCCTTTGTCGGGGTGTTAAAATTCCCCAACAAGTGGTATCAAGAGCCAAGGTTCGAGAAAAAGGAATCATACAACTTGGAGGAGGCCATTACGAGAAGAACAAAGACTTTATGCTTGGTTTGTCATATTCGAACAAGCGGTGGTAGAATAGACATTGCGGTTACATAAACCATGGCAGAAGAACGTGAAAGATAAATATCTGACAGTCAAGAGTGTAAGTAGACATTCTAGAGAGAATTACAGAGCAATTGAGTTGAGTCAGAAATCACTCAAAGCTCAGGTGGGAGCTCAGATACGAGTGAGGGGTCCAAAAACAGTGGCTTCGAGGATTAGGAAGCTCAGGTGAAGATTGATGCTCTTAGAATGCAAGTGCATGGTTATTTGCTACATTGGTGTAGCAATAGTCAAATGAAGAGTTCTAGTTTATGGGCAGTTGTGTAATCCAAAGAGATGTGAGAAAAACTTATGAGAGAGTTTTGTGAGGATATTGAGAGTTGAAGCGTCCAATTTTTTGTAATCCGAAATCTTGTATTAAGTTTTTTATAAAGATAAGCAGTTGTAATAAACAAGCAGATAATTGCGAATGGAGGATGAAGTCCTTACCGAGAGATAGAAGAGGTTTCTCAGGTAGTTTCAGATACCATTGTATCGAAAGTCTCCTAGCCTATGTTTGTTAGTTGGCTTGTTCCTATGTTATCCGGCGGTATAGGAAGGTCAAAGCAGTAGCATTATTAAAGGGAAGGTGGTTTGAAGTTTACGGAGATTACTTGAGATGGAGAGGAGTGAAGTGATCAGCCTTCAAGTGGGAGATTGTTGAGTTGTGAAAGCTTATCCCACATCGGTAAGATAAGTAAAGTGAAGAGGAGTTTCAGACTTATAAATATCCCTCTCATTATAATTGTAAACTTGGACCTGGGTGTGTGTGTCTCATTGTATCTTGAGTGTGTTTGTTTGTACTCCGTGCAGCTTAGCACGGGTTGTACAGTTTGGCAAGAGCTTAATAATATCTCTCTGGTTTGATCCCGTGGACTGCCAACGACGAACCTTTTCGTGGATACCACAATTATATCTTGTGAGCGATTTACTTTTCGCTATTATCTACGTAAGCCTTGTCTGTTTTCTTTGATTGTTTCTTTAATTGTTTGGTTATTCGTTATGTGATCCTTTGTCGTGGGTGTTATATTCCCAACGATAACATACCACAAAGTTCTCTCTCTCAGAAACGTTCTTGAGGTAAAAGAACAAAAATTGTCAAACTTTAAAGCCACGTGGGTTTTGTGAAGCTCCAACCCTTGTTGACTGTAGATAGCCCTGAAAGAAATTCAGATTTGTACTTAGACTCAGCAATGGCCATTTTCCATAGTTTGTCCCAACACAACGCGAAGTTACCAATTCGTTAAACATGCCTTCATCCAGTATAAGTTGAAACTTGCTGATATGTTTCCCTTAATACAAACTTGGACAACGATTCCCCTTAAATGTATATGAAGATAATTTGCAGTTTATTATTTTTAAAACCATTATTCATAAAACAACTAATACCCACTTTATGAAATATGTAGAAAAAGATTACTTTTGATCTGCAATATGCATCTAAACTCCATACTTCATTCGGTTTCTAAGGGATGATGTCTTCCAAATCCTATGCACCTTACCAATATTTTATTAGTAATCATCATTCAAAGGATCAAGGTGACACAAATGAGTGAGATTCATCTCCATTTCTTCTAATTCAAACACGAAGATCAAAATCAGTTATATTAATTTGCAAAACAGATTGAGATAGAATACTGTGAGTACTTCTTTGAGTGTATGAATAACAATTTATACTGTATGGATTAGGTTAAAATGTTGATTTGAATTTCAAAACACTTATTCATAGAATAAGGAAATAAATTATGATTGACAATAATCATCCCTAAAATAGTTATTATGTCTAATAAATATCATATTGACAGTAACAAAACGAATCATTGACATTAATCATCTCTTTTCTGGAATCATTAGACATTAGACAAATTTTTGTTTCATATCACAGTGTTTAAAATTTGTCAAACTTTCCTAAATTAATTTGTTCATTTTTTTTGCTATTAAACATCACATCACATCCCTAAATAAACTATCAATCTATAACATCTATCAGCAAAGTATAATTGTATAACATATGGAGATTAAAAATTAAAATAACATATCGAATAATTTTAATTAATAGTTGATACCTGAAAAATTGATATTGATGAACTATAAAGTGACACACAACCAATGTAATTGCAATCCAATGTTGATTAGGCAATATTCTCTCACCGATTTGTAGATTGAAAACACCATGTTTCGATATAGGATGAACAAATTAGATTGTTGTTTTTGGTTTTTTTGTGTTCATTAGGTTAATTAAAATATGAATGAGTATCAAAGATTATGGATTAAAGATTAGAGGTGAAAACGATATCAAGATTATGTAGGGGTTATACGGGTTTAGATAGAGTGGTATGTTTTTTGTTTCACATTAAATGCTGGGAAAGTAAAATAAATCACAGCCGTTGATTATTATTGAATATCCAGGTGTCGTTTTTACAATTTTTTGCTTCAAGATCAAAAGATCAAAAACCTTCTTTTATATAGGTTATAGATGTGATAGAAAGTGTGTACAAAGATTAACTTGACTCTTTATAATTAATCAAAGGGGCCAGAAGTTCTAGCCATTTTATGTTTAACTATCACGAGTCAAATGGGTTGAAACCATTGTATTTACTATTTAGTGTAAGTTTTTGAAATCCATTTTATTTAGGACGTTATATTACTATACTGTTGAAATGACATGTCATGCATTTGACAGACCTATGAAAAGTTTTAAAAGTTTTGACATTTTTTTCTGGTTCAACCAACCTAACCCGTCCATTAAAAAAGGCACAAATTTGATTTTTTTAATTTCAAGCCCATTAAGTCATGGAGGAGTAAGTCTAATTAATTCTTCATTTAGTCTGTCATTACATTTTGTAACCATACGTTTATGTGTGTTTGTTATAAGGAGAATGAAGTGGAGTTGTTGCATTTCCCTTATCACTTACTGGAGAAGCAAAAACATGACTGGACGAACTCAACGAAGGAACTATCAAAACGTGGGATGAACTTCAAACTGCTTTAATTAGCCGATTCTTTCCCCCAGCTCTTTTCGACCGACTCCTCGGAGAAATCCGAGCCTTTTCTCAACATGAAAAGGAATCTCTAACCGATGCTTGGCTTCGTATGAAGGAAATGCTCCAAAACTACCATGGTCATAACCTGTCTAAAGGCAATATTATCAAAATCTTTTATCATGGTCTCAGCGAAATAACCCAAGAAGTTCTAAATGCCGCAGCTGGTGGTGTTTTTCTCTACAAAACACCAAATCAAGCTTATCAGCTTCTCGAAGATAAAGTCTTACTCAAGCTCGATTGGGCTAAAAATAAAAAAACCAAATCATCTCTTAAGAAAACCGTTGATTTCGTCGATGAAGGTAGCAGTAATACCGAATGGATGCCATGACCATAAAAATAGATGCTCAGTACAAAGAACTCCAATCTCGTGCTGAACAACCAACACCCGATCTTAACGATGATGACATGCCTATGTCTCGTGAAGAAGAAGCTAAATTCAGGCAAACTCTCTGTAAGACTCGTTTTTACAACGATTACCGCGACCGAGACTCAAATTGTGATAATTGCCGTTTAAGCGGACGTAATGATTACAATTGAGACAACTACCGATCCAACACCGATGACAAACCTTACGATCTTCAAAAATAATTCAATGATTTCATGAAATCAGAACAATCAACCAACGCTTTTGTTAAAGAAACATTCATGGATCTCAAAACTCAACTCGAGACAAGCAATCTGGATGACCTTCTAGATCTCTTCCTAGCAACACTCAACCAAACCCACGAGGTGGCAACTTTAAAGCTTACCAACCACCGCAAGCTCGTAATGATCATGTAAATGCCATGTTCACAAGAAGTGGTAAATCCTATAATCCACCGGATAACTTGAACGATCAACAGAATAATTCTGAAAACCCTATCAACTTCGATAGCGATGATGAAGACGATAAACCTACACCACAACCAAAAACTCAACCCATAAAACCAATCAAAGAAACATCGTTACCCAAACCATATAAACCAAAGATCCCGTATCCTCAATGCCTTAGAAAAGAAAAAATGGAGGCCCAATACAGAAAATTTCTCGACATGATCCGAACCGTCCGAATTAACGTGCCTCTTGTCGACGTCTTAGCCGGAATGCCTAACTATGGAAAATTCCTCAAAGAACTCATAAGCAACAAGCATAAAATTGAACAAATTTCTGTCGCTTTTTTGAGTGATGAAAGTTCAACGATGATTCAAAATAAAGTTCCACCAAAACTCGGAGACCCAGGAAGTTTCCTTATTCCATGCAATTTCAACAAAACTTTCTCCTGCAATGCTTTGGCCGATCTTGGTGCTAGCATTAACTTTATGCCATATTCCTTATATTCTAAATTATCTCTCGAAACTCTTAAACCTACCAAAATGAGCGTAAGATTAGCTGATAGATCATTCCAATACCCTGTTGGAATAGCTGAGAATATGCTCGTCAAAGTTGGTAAATTCACCTTCCCTGCTGATTTCGTTATTCTTGAAATGAAAGAAGACAGCAAAGTTCCCTTTATTTTGGGACGACCCTTTTTTCACACTGCTGATGCAGTTATTCAAGTTAAACAGAAACAACTCAATCTTGGAGTTGGAACTGAACGAATGATCTTTAATATCGACTCTGCGATGAAACACTCTTACTCAAACGATGATACATGTTTCAGTATCGATGTTATCAATGAAATCTTAGAAGAAGATTTCGACGCTCTTCTAGACGAAGGAAGCAAAATCTTCCATTCCATCGAAGGAACCCTTCTCGAAGAAGAAATCTTTTACGAATTCGATGAATTCATGGCAATGACTGCCGATGAAAATTCTGAATCTGAATCCGATACCGAAGAACCACCATTCGAGAAAATCACCATCAACACCGATTATAAAATCAAAACATCTCTCGAAGAACCTCTTACGGATCTTGAACTTAAACCCCTTCCTGATAATTTGGAATATGTATTCTTGGAAGAACTATCTTTTCTCCATGTGATCATATCATCTAAACTCTCTGCTCAAAACAAAAGCAAACTCGTATCCGTCCTTAAAAAACATAAGGAAGCCTTTGCTTGGAAAACAACAGACATTCCTGGTATATGTCCATCATTCTGTAAACACAAGATACAACTTCTGGATGACAAGAAACCAGTTGTCCAAAAGCAAAGAAGACTAAATCCAAACATGCAAGAAGTTGTTAAAAAAGAAATCATGAAACTCTTGGATACCGGTATTATTTATCCAATTACCGATAGTCCTTGGGTTAGTCCTATTCACTGTGTACCAAAGAAAGGCGGTATTACAGTTGTCACCAACGAAATTGATAAACTTGTTCCAACAAGAACCGTTACGGGTTGGCGAGTATGCATCGATTATCGTAAACTCAATGAAGCAACCACAAAAGATCATTTTCCCTTATCGTTTATGGATCAAATGCTAGAGAGACTAGCGAGAAATAAATAATTATGTTTCCTCGATGGATTTTTGGATATTTTTAAATCCCTATCGATCCTAATGATCAAGAGAAAACAACATTCACATGTCCTTTCGGAACATACGCTTATAGGCGAATGCCTTTCGGGCTATGCAATGCTCCTGCCACATTCCAAAGGTGTATGTTGGCAATCTTTCACGATATGATCGAAGAATCCGTCGAAGTATTCATGGACGATTTTTCTGTATTCGGAAACTCTTTCGACACATGCCTAAACAATCTCGATAAAATGCTCCAACGTTGTAAAGATGCTCACCTTGTCCTTAATTGGGAAAAATGTCACTTCATGGTCAAGAAGGAAATTGTGCTCACACAAGGTGTCTAGCGCCGGACTTGAAGTCGACAAAAAAATCGATGTAATCTCAAAACTTCCACCCCCTACTAATATCAAAAGTTATTAGAAGCTTACCCCCCTTTTTCCCTTATGGGACATGCCGGTTTTTACCGATGTTTCATTAAAGACTTCTCAAAAATAGCTCGACCTCTAACTAAGCTACTCGAAAAAGATACTCCATTTGAGTTCGACGATGAATGTCCAAAAGCTTTTGAATCATTGAAAGAGAAACTCACATGTACTCATGTGTTCGTAAGCCCAAATTGGTTCCTTCCATTTGAACTTATGTGTGATGCAAGTGATTTCGCAGTTGGAGCCGTCTTAGGTTAAAAAGATGGTAAAAACTTTCACCCAATCTACTTCGCAAGCAAAACCCTTAATCCTGCTCAACAAAAATACACCGTAACCGAAAAAGAACTTATGGCTGTAGTTTTTGCATTTGAAAAATTCAGATCCTATCTTATTCTTTCAAAAACTATTGTTCACACTGATCATTCAGCTCTAAGGCACTTATTAAAAAAGCAAGATGCTAAACCACGCCTTATTTGATGGATCTTACTTCTGCAAGAATTTGACATAGAAATCAAAGACAGAAAAGGAACAGAAAATGTTGCAGCCGATCACTTATCCCGAATAGAAAATGATGAAACAAGCGATGATAGTGAAGTCGATGATAACTTTCCTAGAGAAACTCTCATGGAAATCAACACCGCTAGTGAACCTTGGTTTCGCGACTTTGCAAACTACCTAGTCGGTAATATTATACCAAAAAGAATGACGTACCAACAAAAGAACAAATTCTTCTCTGACCTCAAACACTACTTTTGGGAGGAACCTTACCTTTTCAAAGTATGTTCCAACGGTATGATTAGACGATGTATATCTGGACTAGAAACCCGAATCATTTTAGATCAATGTCACCACGGATTAATCGGTGGACATTATCGGACCCAACATAACTGCTAAAAAATTTCTTGATTTAGGATTTTACTGGCCAACAATCATAAAAGAAGCTCATACTTTAGTTCGCCTTTGTGAAGCATGCCAAAAGACCAAAAATATATCAAAACGTAATGAGATGTCGTTGAACAACATCTAAGTATGTGAAATTTTTGACATATGGGGTATCGACTTTATGGGACCATTCCCAAAATCATATAAGTTTGAATACATTCTAGTCGTTGTTGATTACGTATCTAAATGGGTCAAAGCTTAAGACTGTACAACCATGATGCTGAGTAGTAGTCAACTTTCTGAAGAAACTATTCTGCCATTTTGGAATGCCCAAAGCTCTAATTAGTGATCGAGGTACTCACTTCTGTAACAAAATAATGGAAAAAACCATGAAAAGATATGGAGTTAACCACCCTTCTCCTACATCTTATCACCCTCAAACTAGTGGTCAAGTTGAAAACACGAACAGAGCTCTCAAAAGAATTCTTGAAAAATCTGTTAAAGACAATCCTGTCATTTGGTCAAGAAAACTTGATGACGCTATGTGGGCTTTTCGCACTACCTACAAAACACCTACCGGTACTACACCATACAAACTAATATATGGAAAGAACTGCCACTTACCATTCGAAATTAAACACCGTGCATACTGGGCACTGAAAAATTACAACCCAGATCTCATCGCTGCTGGTGAGAAAAGAATGTTTCAGTTACACAAGTTAGTCGAACTTAGATACCAAGCATATGAAAACTCTTGTCTATACAAGAAAAGAACCAAAGTCTGGCATGACAGAAATTTACGAATGAGAAAAGAATTCAAATAAGGAAACAAGGTTCTGCTATTTCACTTCAAGTACAAATTTAAACAACCGAAGCTCAGATCTCGATGGTTAGGACCTTATATAGTGAAACATCAATATCCATCCGGATATGTTGAACTTTATGGAAAAGATGGAAAGACGTTCATAGTCAATAGCCATCGACTCAAACTATATCATGAAGAAGACAATAACTCAAGGGAGGCAGTTACTCCTTTCTTCCCAAAAGAATGACTCTCGAAGTACGAGTCTAGCTAATGACTCTCTTAAAAATTAAGCGCTTCTCGGGAGGCAACCCGTGCTTCACTTAAGTGTGGAGGAGTCCCTCCTCCATTTTTCTACTAATATCTTTTATTTATTTATTTATTTTAAAATCAACAAAAATATTTTCTTTTTGTGTGCTTTTGTATGTTTACTCTTATGCAGGTAATTTAGCTTGAAGATATGGAAAATTATGAAGTATGCTCAAGATAGCTCTACTACAGCTATGCACTTCTCTATAGCCCAGGAAGTACCATTTTCCTTTAGTTTTCCCTATTTTATCTCTATTATCAGTTATCACATTGAGGGCAATGTTCAACTTAAGTGTGGAGGGGAGCCAAATAGGAAAAATTAATCATATCCCTCTATGTTTGCCCTGTTAAAAACTTTCCAACTGATATTTTATGAAAAAATCTAATTATATGTTTTCAAATTAAAGTAAAAAATGCTCTTAGTAAGGCAAGTCTAACCGGATTGACATTATAACTATCATACCCCAGTCCACTAAATTGTGAGAATTTTAAGCCTTTAGAATATTCAGGTATCTACTTTTGATACCTAAGATAATTGATGCGTTTAGCTTGTTCGAGGTAAGGTTTGAATATAGTCATATGTGTCTATTCCATCGTTACGGATGTGTATGTATGGTCTTTGTCACCTTTTCTGGAACATTGGTATTAGTTGATAATTATGTTTGAGAGAGCCGGTAATTTAAAAGCTCTAGAACTTGTGCTTAATCATCATTTACTAGACCGAAGCCTATCACATGAAATGTATCCCCCAAGTCCTTGTTCTTGCAAGCACTCCTTTTAAATGCTATATTGCTGAAATATCTGAAAGTTGAATGAAGAAGCTCTGTGCCAAGCCTTAGTTACCATTTGGTATGAAAAAAAAGAAGTTATATATGTGTGTTATAATAGTTCAAAGAAATAAAGGCTTATGTTAGGCGCATGAAGATTGGATCATCTCTAGTACTAAAGTTCCGCCCTTCGGTCAGGTTTATGTGTTAAGTACAAGCCTATGGTAGCTGTCTAGATTATGTTTGTGCAAATTGAGTGTTCTTCACAAATATCATATACTAAACCCTATCCGAGTGACTGAGTGAATTTAAAATCAAACACTATTCTTGTGTGAGGTGCTATGTTATATGTCTATGCCTGAAAAGTTATCTAATATGCAAACTCTTATAAAAATCAAAAATTTTCTCCACGTCACGACAAATGATTTTTTTCGCTTCCATTGCTTGAGGGCAAGCAATAAGCTAAGTGTGGAGGGATTTGATAACGCCCAAATTATACATGTTTCTTTGGTGTTATTTATGTATATTTGATCATTTCTCGTGAACTTTTGGTACTTAATTAGCTTGAATTGCTTATAGGTTCACTTGAAGACACTAACAGGCCCAAGCTCAAGAATTAATACCACTTTGGGAGCGAATACAAGAAAGAAAAAAAACAAGAAATATTTCTAGCTAAAGTTCATAAAGTCCGCCACACTTATAACATTGTGCGCCACACTTTCTCTTTGAAGCCAAGACCGCCGCACTTTTTCCTTAAAACCGCCGCACTTATTTGTAACTGCGTCGCACTTCCAGTAAAAGCCATTAAATGCTATCGCATTAACACCCAAAGTCTGCCACACTTTTTTCTAAGTGCGCCGCACTTTTCACCCAAACTTGCCTATAAATTGAGGACAAATTTTCATCCTCAAAGCACTCATCCTCACTATCCATCTCTCTCTACTAAACCATCATCCACACCACATACCCTTTTTTTCTTTTTCCCTTTCACCAAGAAATACCTCTATCTTTGAAGGAAAAGATCTAACGATCAAGAACGAAGACGATTTTCTTACTTAGTTATTGAAATAATGGAAGTTTATGTAAAGTGTACTTTTGTTATGAACTCCTTAGCCATGAGAGGCTAAATCTCTCATGACTGCTCGGTGAAGTTACGATAATGAATAAGTGTTTGGTATGATCTTGATCGCTTTAATCTTAAGCTTATGTTGCAAACCTGTTATATCTTATCTTATCTATTTTTGCTTATCAACTTAGATTATATAATCATATCGGTATAGGTCGAAAGACCCGTTATGATCTATGTGGTTTTAAAGATTTGTCTATGGTCTTTAACGTTTGTGCCGAGAAATCCACTTTCGTAAATTGATAAACAAAATAAGCTTTGATATAATAATAACTGGATTATTTGAGTGACACATTTGGTCTAGTTAACTAAATATAAGTCTTAAGTTAACCAAGTTAGTTTGTGAAAACGTTTTCTGATGAGAAATCATTTTTATAAATTAAAGTCCCATCTTCATGGTCAAATCATTTCCAACGCTTATAAGTTATTTTTCAACTATTCCTCCCCCAATCCCCCTCCAGAGTAGTCTACTTTTTATCATGGGTTAAACAAAAATTATTTTCAAAAATTGTTAAAGTTATTTTTCTTCTGATTATTTGAAAACACTTACTCAATCCCTGTGGACGACCTGGTCTTACCTAAAAAAGATTATACTACATACGTGGGTTATACTTTTACCCGTGTGTTTCCATATAATTATCCGGTATTTTCAGTCTTATAAATTTAAAGCTTTTGAAACACATCAATCCGTAAGAAAATGAACACAGGAGGAAGTGTCGAAAGGGAAACGTAGTCCTAACGCGAGTCTAACATAATGACTCGTTAATAAACAAAAATGCTTGTCAGGAGACAACCCGTCTTGTATCCTTTCCTTTTATTTTATGTCTGTTAATACAAATAATTCCTAAAAACGTTATTTATATTTTTCGACTCCTCTACGTTTTGAAGATGACAAAATGTAAAAAAGTCTATGATAAAATTAAACGTTTACGTGTTATTAATCGTTTTCTATTTCGACATAAATCACTTAAGGTATGGATAAACAAATCATTAAACATGATTAGTGATCAAGAAAATTATTTTTCTTCTTAACCATTACATTTCTACAAAAGTATTTTTACAAAATTAGTTTTATTATTAAAAATAATTTTTTATTTAAATATAAAATTTTGAATTCAGTTTTCCCCCTAAAACAGAAACTAACATACCAGGATAAACCTTCCCCACAAAAGGACAAAAATCAGAGCGTCAGTCTAGGGGCGGCCCCCAGATATATCTGGGACCGCCAGGACCGCCACCAGCTGACCGTTAGTTTTTCCTGGCTATAATTACTAGACTATTCTTAGCAGAAAAACATACCTCTTAGCACGAATTTTTCAGTTATCTTTCTCTCTTTAAAAACCTTCTTTCTCTTACTAAATATCTTGATCACTAACATAGTTTAATCTTGTTTCAAGTGATCAAATCTCATCTTCTATCTTCTTCCTTCTTCTATCAAGTGCAAGAGAAGAACACTCGTATTCGCCAAGAAACGAAGTGTTATAAACTAGTGATTTCTCGTCTCTTCTTCTAAGATTCAAAACTATATTTTGATTATCTTGTGTGATTGTATAAGTCGGATAGTGTGTAAATCCGATAGTCTAGATCTTGTGATGTGTAGTGCTTGTGAAGTGGTAGATTGATTCTAGCTAAGATTAGGACTCGACATTTAGCTTAGTGTCGGAAAATAACGTAAGCGACGTGTAAACGGTTTTCTCCGCATGAAGGGAGCTTGTTGACATAGTGAAATCTCGAGTCGGATACTCGGGGAGTGGAGTAGGGCGAAGAAGAGCTTCGTAGCCGAACCACTATAAATCTTGGTGTCTTGGTTTGATAGTTCTTTCCTTTATCTCTTTATATTGTTTGTGTAGTTATTACAAGTAGATAGTTATCTTGATTGGTTCATATTGTTGATTGATTGAACATATACTCAAATCTAACAATTTTAGAAGTAAAATTTTAAAACGCCAATTAACTTGTAAACTATTCAACCCCCCTTCTAGTTTTCACAATTGGTATCAGAAGCCGAGGTCACTCAAGATTTTTAAAATATATTGTATTTTAAAGCTTGGATCGATCTATGGATTCTATTCACAAGAAGTGGTAAATCCTATAACCCACCAGTTAACCTAAATGATCAACAAGACAATTCTAAAACCCCTATCAATTTCGATAGTGATGATGAAGACGATGAACCTACACCACAACCAAAAACTCAAAATCCAAAACCAGTTAAAGAAACTCCGTTACCCAAACCATACAAACCAAAAATCGCATATCCTCAACGTCTAAGGAAAGAGAAAATGGAAGCCTAATACAGAAAATTCCTCGACATGATCGCAACCATTCGAAATCAATGTACCGTCTTTATCGACGTCTTAGCCGGAATGCCTACTATGGAGAAATTTTCTCAAGTACTAATAAGCAACAACCATAAAATCGAACAAATTTTTGCCGCTTTCTTTAGCGATGAAATCTCAGCAATGATCCAGAATAAAGTTTTCACAGCCAAAACTCGGAGATCCCGGAAGTTTCTTATTTCCATGTAATTTCAACAAAACTTTTTCCTGTAACTTTTTAAGGCCGAGCTTGGGTCAGCATTAACCTTATGCCATATTTATTATATGCTAAACTATCTCTCAAAACTCTTAAACCTACCAAAATAAGCGTAAGATTAGCCGACAGATCATTCCAATACCCTGTTGGAATAGCTAAAAATTTACACGTTAAAGTTAGTAAATTCACCTTTCTTGCCGATTTCGTTATTCTAGAAATGGAAGAAGATAGCAAAGTTCCCCTAATCTTGGGACGACCATTTCGTTACACTGTCGATGCAGTTATTCGAGTTAAACAGAAACAACTCAATCTTGGAGTTGGAACTAAACGAATGATCTTCAATATTGATTCTGTGATGAAACACTGCTATTCGAACGATGATACCTGTTTCAGTATCGATGTCATTAATGAAATCTTAGAAGAAGACTTTGATGCTCTTCTAGACGAAGGTAGTAAAATCCTCCATTCCATCGAAGGAACACTTCTCAAGAAGAAATCTTTGCTGAATTTGATGAATTCATGGCAATGACTGCCGATGAAAATCACAGACTATAAAATCAAAACATCTCTTGAAGAACCTCCTACGGATCTCGAACTTAAACCCCTTCCTGATAATCTAGAATATGTATTCCTGGAAGAACCCTCTTTTCTTCCTGTTGTCATAACTTCTCAGCTTTCCAAAGAAAAGAAAAACAAACTTGTATCCATCCTTAAAAAGCACAAGGAAGCTTTTGTGTTGATCCCTTTTGAACAGATCTTACTTAGCTTGTTAAAGCTTAGTTATGTTGGATAGATCCAAGACAGCCATAATAGAAACTAAGATTGTGAATACTACAAACTATGTAGAATCTAGCTTGTAATACTAAGAAGAACAATGAAACTGTAAAATAAGATCTTGCTAAACTTTCAATATATTAAACACAATCAAAGTTACAGAATAACCTTGAAACTATGAATACTAACTATATTTGCTATGAAAACTATATAAAACTTCATATATAGATCTATGCCATAGGGTTCCTTCTATACACCAAGGAAACCCTAATGGGCTTACAAAATGCGTGACGTGATCATGCGTATCTATTCCTAATATATCTTATGCATATCACATAATAAGTACTAACTATTTTTAACTAACAGTACTAACTATTATAACTAACAGTACTAATAAACTGACAGTACTAACATTTTGTACTGGAAGCACTAACTATAATACTAACATTACTAACTTAGCTTGGCAGTACTAAGTCTTCTCTTGGCAGTACTAAGTTGAACCAGCAGTAGAAACTTGTAGAAGCCCTTAATTCCCAACATCCTGCCCCTAAAACTTGTAATTTACCTCAAATCATCAATTTCTAAATAAAACCTTCTGTGTTAGAGGTATGCTTCCAACACTTTAATTGCATGGTCTTTTGCTAGTAAGAAAATTTTCCCTTTAAAACCTTATCTGCCATCTCTGAATATTGATCCACTTGCAGCTTGTTACACAACATCAAAGTCAGAAGCCCTCTTGTCAGTGGATAATCTTTCTCAACCAACATGAAGATATCATGTCCTCTGTCTATAGATACATGGTGAACACCACATGTATCATACAACATCCATGTCAATGGATCATGCATATATCTCTGAAGCTTCCACAGAATATCATCAATATCGTGTTCAAATAACCTCTTTAATTCAACCTATAATGTTCTTTCTTTGTCATCAGTAGAATCTGTTGAACTGAATCTTTCTTTAACCAAACTCCATAGCTTATCCAGGGGTCCACATCTCAATAAAACACATCTTTAACATATCACAAAAAGATCCCAGACACATAAAGCTTACTGACAGGTTTCCAACTTTGATAATACACCAATATCTCTTGTGTCTTTCAGAGTTGAGATTTTCCAGTCAATTTATTTGGATAATTGACCTGTAAGCCTTAACTTAGACTTCTTCCACTGTAACTAGTACCGATCTCATAGTGTTGTAAATCCTCTTGTGATAATTATGTTTCTTCTTCTTCTGGTTGTTCTTGAACTAACCCTGAAGCTTCATTAGTCTTTTGCTTCTTAGAACCTTCATGATCCAATTCTACTTCTACATCCCTTTTTGAACTTCCAGTTGTTAACTCATGAACTGTTTTGTCACCTTCACTCTCAATATAGGAGTAAAATTTTTGCTACCCTTCTCATTGATTGTTTCAAACAAATCCTTGAGCACATCAAAGGAAAGTCTCTTAATTGGCTGCAACAAAAGAGTGTAAGACCAACACCCATATGCTTTTGATATAGTAACTAACATATAAGTTTCTTCTGTTGACTTGTGTGAGTGTGCTTGTTTCATCCCTTTCTTTCCTTTCAGCTCTTTGTTGGGCAAAATATCTCTTTCTCTCATTGATAAGTTCTGCAAGCAGTCTTGCTTTTTCAGCTTCAGAGTATTTTTCTCTTTCTTCTGCTTGTATCCTTTGTGCTAGCTCTTTATCAGCTTCAATTATAGCTTGTATATCTTCCCATTCTTCAATTTTAAAAGAACTAGCTTCTTCATGCACTCTGGCAATCCTCTGTCTCTCTTCTTCATCAAGCTATTCTTGCAATCTTACATCTGCTTCATAACCAGCTCTTTCTTGTCTTTGCTGCAACTTTATCTTGGTTTGTTCAGGCTCAGATTCTATCATTATACCTTTACATTTATCTTTGTTAACTTCTTGAACGGTACCAACAGTACTAACTGGCATTGATGCACCAGCAGTACTAACTGATTCTTCAGCAGTACTAAACAATCTACTAGCAGTACTAACTCCACCACTGCCAGTACTAACTTCCCTTCTTCTTCTAGTATAAGTGTGAACATTTTTAGTTGCATCTGCAAGTACCTTAGCTGCACTATAGACTCCCAACTGATCTTTAGGTTGGTCTTCTTGACTATGTGTAGGAGTAACCAAAGTAACTCTTGCATCTTGATCAATTTCTTCTATCATCCTCCCCTATTTGGAAGAATCCTCTAAATCCTCTTCTGCATCATCAGAATAATAACCACTCTTGCCTTCTCTTCTAGCTTTAGCTTGACTGTGTCTTGACAGTCTGCTCTAATTGTCTTACCTCTTGATAAGTCTAGTAAAAGCATCACCATAGACTTTCTTTGGTCCTGTCTCAAGTCTGTCTCCAAAGCTTCACATCTATCTTGACAATTTTGTGACAAAATCCATCAATTCATGTTGTTGCATTCTGCCCTCATCACTTCCAAGTGTGTGAACCTCATTGGGAGAGGTGAAATCATGGGATGATAGGTCTTATTAATGTTACCACAGCCCTGTCTAACATCTAATCTAGTGACATAGTGGCAGCCCCTCCATGTCAGACATCCATACCTCTAAGCAGCCTCATTTGCTACGATTAATTGTAAGTAGGAGACAGGAGCTGAGGAACTTCAGTTCCTGTCTGAGAGGACTCCTACTTGTTGTGAAATATATTGAGGTGAGGTTGATGGTATGCAACTGTGGGTGTGTGATTGGACTAGACCTAGGGACGTTGATCCATCACCCTAAAAATTTGGACCTAACAAAGCATTATTGGAAACCATGGAAAGCCAACCCCATCAATAAACCCTTAGAATCCTTCTCATATTACCAAACAAGATTTTAAGTAAGAGTAGAGCAATATAAGTTCTTTGTGAGGTGAATCTATCTTTTTGTGCTTGTTCAAAAGATTTGTATAAATCTTGGATACGATTTAAAAATTTAGACTGATAATCCAAGTTTTTCACTATGGCATTAAAAATTAATTTTGAAAAATTAAAAGTTCTATTTGTAGACCAAGCAAATGATAGCAATGGCTATGTTGCTACTAAATTGATCCCAAGCAGTTTTCTTAGCACTCAAACAATGAAGGATGGTATGGATCAAAAACCTCCACTGAGGAGAAAAGTGTCCCTTTTAAAAAGTTAATCTGTCAAAATTAGACACATACGCCATAAGAGCAAGTTGCTCAAAAATTCCAGTATTAGGTAAAGTACTAATACCATCAAAATCTTCTAACTTGAGATGCCTCCTTATAGATGCTTCAGTAATAGTCTTAACTCTCTCATCAATGGTAGTAGTTATTTTCATCTCTCCATTCTCAAATGTGCTTGCAGAAGCAGTTTGCCAAAAACTGAGGATGAGTGAAACATAGTATGGTTGAAATTTTAGTGCGAGCATACTTGAATATGATAGAATTGAAAAAACCCTAATCTGATGAAATCAAGCACTTCCCTTTGGTTTTCTTTAAGAAGCGACGCATATTTATGTATATCACGAGAAGTCTTAATTCGCCATGTGATTGAGTAAAAGTTTAGTAGGGGTTTTTTATTCTGGGTTATGGATCCGATGGATGAGATAATATGTGTTCGATAAAGGTAATTAAGATAATAGAGAGTACTTAAGGTTTTTGATTGGACCAACTGAATAAAATTTAGTATTTATCTTGAAGAAATCTGATAACAAAAGAATGTTACAAGATTTATTCCAAACAAGAAACCTATAAGCAAAGTAGTAGGGCGGAAATATCTCAACGGCTAATTAATTAATGAATCAGTTATGCCTCAAACAGTAAAACAACAGTACTACAACACAACTGAAAAGTTTCTGCCTAACACGTACTAACATTTAAAGCCCAACCTTATTAACTTTACCTAGCAGCATTAAAATATGCCTGGCAGTACTAACTTAATACTTGCAGTATTAAGTTTATGCCTGGCAGTATTAACTCTAATTCTATTCCAACAAGCATTTCCATCATAAATTTAGATTCTCACAAGCTCTCTTTTTGTTTTTAGCTCACTAATATCTCTCATTTCTTTTGCTCACTTAATCACTCTGTCTGTTTTTATTTCATAAATCTCTCTATTCTTTTGAGCTTACAATTTCTCTCTGTCTATTTTTGCTTTCTCTTAATTCTTTTAAGCTCACCAATTCAGACAGTTTTATACAATGCTCCATCAATTCAATTAGTTTCATGCTATCCTATCCACCTCCAAGTGTTTGTACCTTTAGAGAAAGGTGGTCAAATTCTACAACTCATATCAGATATAAGATACTCATCAACACACAACCTCTAGTTTGAGCATCTACACCCCCCAATATGGTCTCTTGGCACCTAGGACCACTACCTAAACCAGTTCCCTAAGGACTTGGCTCATTAAGTGTTGCCATAGATTGGGTCATATTGATGTTACCACTGTCTTGCTCTGCTTTTAAGCTAGAAGCAGTAGTGGCAGCCCTTTCCATTTTATCACCCAACTCCTTATGGACAGCCTCATCACCAACCTTTTTAGAGGGACCACCAAACTGAGGTATCTTAGTGTCCCGACCTCTTTTGGCTTGCCTAGGTGTTTGAGTCTTCACACACTTTTCTTTGATGTTACATGTCCTTCCACTCATTCTTGATTGCATATTGACATAATTAGCCTCCCCTCAATCAATACTTCAGAGGTAAAGCATTCAATACCATGTACTCAATATGCTTAGCCTGTTAATGTTAGTCCAAAACCAAGAATACACAATCTAAAGTATTTTCTTGTTTTACAGTATTAATTATGACTAACAGTTTGAACTAGCAGTCTTAAGTATAACTAGCAGTATTAATTATACTTAGCAATACTAAATCTTGCCTAGCAACATTACCTTATAACTACCAGTTTTATTTCCAAATTTATCTCTAATACTATCTCCAAACCATATGAATCATTAGTCTAACAAACACATCTTCAGAGATTAAGTAATCCAATGCTAGCAATCAGAAAGTTAAACCTGCTAACATCAAATGCCTTTGTGAGAAGATCTGCAACATTGTGATCTGTATGTATCTTAATCACTTGAATGAGCCTCTTATCATAAGAATCTCTGATGAAATGGTGCCTTATTTTAATGTGTGTTGTTTTAGAATGAAACATTGGATTCTTCACAATACAAATGGTGCTTTCATTATTAATGTAAATCTTGGTGTTCATAAAATTGAACCCATAATCAAGCATCTAATTTTGGATCTACAACACCTATCCACAACAATTTGCAGCAGCAACATACTCTGCTTCAGTAGAAAGTCGCAACTATAGTGTATGCTTTTTACACTGCCAATGAAATCACAACATATGCCACAAGAAAATCGACAACCTCATATTGTGGATTTCTTGTCAAGGCTAGCTCCAACATAATCACGTATCAGAAAACATCCCAAGTCAAATGGTGAATCCCTAGGATACCAAAGGCCCAATTTGGATTGACCTTTCAAGTATCTAAAGATCCTTTTCACAACATGAAGATGTGATACTTTAGGAGTAACTTGGAACCTTGCACAAGTATAAACAGCAAACATTATGTCAGGCCTAGAAGCTGTCAAGTACATTAATGATCTAATCATTGATCTGTATAAATGAACATCCACATCCTCAGCTTCTTCATCCTTGAGTAATGCCTTGTTAGTCTTAATTGGAGTGCTTGCTGTCTTTATTATGACAAAATCAAACTTCTTCAATATATCAGCCACATACTTGTCTTGGCTGATGAAGGGATTCCATCCATCATCTTTCTAACTTTACTAGTAACCTAAGAAGAAAGTGAGCTCCCCATAGAACTAATCAGGAATCTCTTGTGCATCATCTTCTGCTTAAACTCAACACATAAAGACTTCTTTGTAGATCCAAAGATGATGTCATCAACATACACCTGCACTAACAGGATATCACCTTTGTCCTTCTTGATGAAAAAAGTCTTATCAATAGTGCCTCTTGTAAATCTATTTTTCAATAAGTAGGTAGACAAGGGTCAAGACCAGGCTCTAGGAGCTTTGAATGTAACCATATAAAGCCTTTGTACTACTTTATAAACTTTCAGGGAACTGTGGATCTTCAAAACCAGGAGGTTGGCACACATACACCTCCTCTTCAATAGTACCATATAAAAAGGCACTCTTCACATCCATCTGGTACACAATAAACCCCATAAATGATGCATAGGCCAAAAATAACCTGATTGCTTCTATCCTAGCAACAAGAGCAAAAACCTCATCATAATTTATTCCTTCTTCTTGGGTGTAACCTTGTGCAACCAGTCTTGCCTTGTTTCTAACTACTATCCATCTCTCACCTTTCTTGTTTCTATAGACCCATTTTGTTCCAATGGCATGCTTGCCTTTGGGTAAATCAACCAATCTCCAAACCTTCTGCAATCTAAACTGTAGCAACTCATCTTGCATTGCCTCTATCCAGCTTGGATCTGTCAAGGCTTGTGTTACCTTCTTGGGTTCTATTTGTGAGAGAAAACAGGCAAATAAGTAGTTCTGATAATCCTTGTGGTTGGTTCTCCTCTGCTTTTTGATGTAACTAACCATAGCATGTTCTTGAGAAGTCTTGATCATTCTCCTAGTTTGGGGTGCTGAAAGTTGATCCCCCATGATTTGCTCTTTTGGATGATCCTTATGAATTCTGGTTGTGGGAATAGGACTGACAACTGTGGTGAGTTCCAAGTTGTTAAAATCAGCCACTACACCCTCAACTTCATCATCATATGCACCACTAAAGATGCCAGTATCCTGAAGATCAGCAATATCCTCCAAATCAGGCATGAGAGGATCAGTAGGAAGATCAACATTAGGAAGAGTAACAACACTAACAGGGATTGATCCACCAAGATTTTCATAAGAGGATCCAACAGCACTAACAAGAGTGAACATCTTGTAGATACTGTTGCCATTAGCATCCTTGTCTTGTCCAAACACACTTTCAAACTCATTCCTTTGAGCTCTTTCTCTTCGTGGATCCACAGTAGTAAAAGAAGAACTAACAGCATTAATTGATGAACTAACAGTATTAAGTCTGTTAGTGTTGTTAGTGTCAAAAGCCTCCCCTTAACCAAACAATCTATCAGATTATTGTTCAAATTGTTTTCTAGGAGCCTCTTCTTGATCTTTAAAATCCTTCTCTTGACTATTTTTATCACCTTCTTTTGCTGGATCCAGAACACCATTCTTCTTTCTAGCATCATCAGCAACCTCATCTTCTAAGCTCTTTGGATCTTGAGAATCAGAAGTAAAAAATGGCAGCAGTACATATTGTGGACCAGGAACTGCATTCTTTCCAGCTTGTCCTGCATCAATATTTGCTTTGGTACCTGCATTACCATTAGTTTGATTCCCTGCAAAAACTGGTTGATAATTCATAGACATGGTTAGAGTATCAATATCAAACATCTAATTAGGTCCAGTTCCTACAACATTTGGTTTGTTTTCAAGAAAATTTATGTGCAGGTTCTCCTCTACAAATCTGGTTCTAGTGTTAAATATTCTAAATGCTTTACTATTAATAGAGTATCCTACAAAGAATCCATCATCAGACTTCCCATCAAACTTACCTAGGTGATCTAAGGTATTTAGGATTGTAATAGGACACCCAAATGGTCTCATAAAACTTAAGACAGGTTTTCTACCTAGAAAAAGATCATAAGGTGTCTTGTTGTGAGGCTTGATAACTAACACCCTATTTTGGACATAACAAGCAGTATTAACTACTTCAGCCCAAAAGGTAGTTGGCAATTTGGAATCTACTAGCATAGTCCTAGTTGCCTCTATTAGTGTTCTATTTTTTCTCTCAGCAACACCATTTTGCTAAGGAGTCCTAGCAACACTAAATTCCCTCATAATACCCTTCATTTCACAGAACTCATTCATAATTCTATTCTTGAATTCAGTTCCATTGTCACATCTGATTGATTTAACCTTATGATCTATTTGGTTTTCTATGCCAGTTATGAAGTTCTTAAGGATCTCTGGAGTCTCATCCTTGGTGGCAAAAAAGAAAACCCAACTGAATCTACTAAAGTCATCAGTGATAACTAGGCAGTAATACTTTTTATTTATACTCCTTATAGAAACTGGGCCAAATAGATCTATGTGTAATAATTATAAAGGTTTGCAAATATAGCTCACAATCTTGGTCTTACAGGAGGCTTCGTGTTGCTTTCCCTTCTGACAAGCAACACATGTATGGTCATTTTCAAAAAGCTTTGAAGGCAAACCTCTCACAAGGTTTCCCCTCACAAGTTTGTTCATAGTTTTAAAGTTTATATGACCAAGCCTTCTATGCCATAAATTAGACTCGTCTATTGTAGCCTTTGCAAATAAACAAGTCAAACCTCCTGAAGGAACCACATTCTTTAGATCAAAACTGTACATGTTGTTTTGTCTGGGAACTTTAAGCAAGACTTGACTTTCATCAAGTAGCTTAAAGTCAGGATACAGAACAAGACATTCAATCTCAGTGAAAAGAATACTGTTTTTCTTGTCACACATTTGTGAGACAGAGAAAAGGTTAAACTTTAGTTTCTTTACAAAGTATACATCTTCAAAGTCTAATTTCCCAGTCCTAATTTTACCTTTTTCGGTAATTTTACCTCCTTTAGGACTTCCTCCAAATGCAACAAATCCACCATCAATCTCTTGATAATATGTAAGGAAGGACTTATTTCCAGTCATATGTCTAGAGCATCCACTGTCAAAAATCCCTTGATCCTTTAAAGCATATTGTGGATTACCTTGCACTCAAAATAAGAGAATTAGTTTCTCTTGGGGACCCAAGCCATTACTGACTTGAGTCTGCCTTGTAGATCAACATAGTCAAATCTTTTAAGCATGTATGATCCATTGTCTTTGGAGGTATGGTCAATAACATTTCCTGTTGGTCTCCAAATCCAGCATGTTGAGGACTTAACAGCATTTTCCCTATTTCCCCCAGCAACACTAACTATTGCATTTGGCCCAACAATAGTTACATTGTTAACCCTAGCAGTTTTAACTTTTTCATTAAAATTATTAGTTTTAGCTGCTGATTTTTGGTTAAAATCCCTTCTTACAAGTGAATGTGCTTTAAAATAAGAATATGTTGTAGATAATGCATCATTCACTTTTGGTTTAGAGGCAGCAGTATTAACAGGCCTAGCAGTACTAATTGATGCTACTGCTCTTTGCTTAGCAGCATTAACTGGCACTTGTCCTGAATTTGTTGCAATTGTTGTTGGAACAAAATTCCTTTTAGGATGTGGGTGAGTCAATTTATTTTGGTGGTTCACCCTTTGAGCATTGTTCCATACTGGTCTAATTTCTCTTTGAACAGTAACCCTTCCCCTATTATTCAACACTAGTTTTTCTACCATTTTATTGTCATGAAAATTACAGTCTTTGATTAAATGGTTGAAACTCCCACATACAAAGCAAGCTTTCTTTATAAACTCAAAATCATCCCCTAGTCTCTAAGTCATTAACCCATTCCAATTTCTTTTATTATCCCTAGGACTCTGACTAAACTTCCTAGGTTTTTCAACAGTTGTATTCCTAGCACTAACAAATTCAATTTTTTCAAAGCTAGGTTTGACTGTTTTCTTTACTTCTTTAGGCTTAAACACATTTTCATGTTCACTGTCTGATTCCCATTCCTCAATAAGAGGAGCACTAGACCTAAAAGTTTTAGGTTTTTTCCAAACTATCCTTATTAGTTTTAGATGTAGTTGTTTCATTTTCAGGCACACTAGTAATAGTTTCACTTACCGTAGACTTAAAGACAGAATCATCTAATCCAGCAAAAGATAAGTCAGCTCTTGGGGACATGTAGTTCCTAGTGTAGAGAGGGGGAACTGCATGATATCCATCACCCTTTTTAAACCTATCATTTACTTGATTATTATCCCCATCAATTTCATGACAAACACACTATCTAACACATTATCAAGCACTTCACTCTCGTTTATTTGACTACCATAACCAAGACCAGTCTTGTCTTTAGCACTTATTTGACTAATCATCAGTTTAGTTAGGTTCTTAGAAGATGTTTCAAACTTTTCTAGTTTAATTTTCAAATCATATTTTCTTTTAAAGCTTCATCTAACTGATTTTTAAGGTCTTTGATAGAAATATCTTTCACTTGGACATCATACTTTAAAAATGCAATATTTTTTTCATAAATAGCTTCATTCTTTTCATGAACAACTATCCTAACTTCTAATGATTCTAATCCTATTTGATAACCTATAATTTCTAGATTATATTTATTAAGAGCATCACGCTGTTGATCATACTATTTTTGAAGAGTTTCATATGAGTTTAAGCAATCTTTAGAGAAAGTATGTACCTCAATGTCTAAACTTGATGAACTTGATGAACCTTGGGATGTATAAGCCCTATCTAGAGCGAAAGTTAGTGAGTCCTTCTTCCATCTGAAAGCGCCAATCATGAACCAACCTACCCAGTCTTGAACAACCAAGGCATTTGCATTAGCCTCTACTGGTACAATCCTTCTTGAAGCATCTTCATTTCTATTCCCCTGATTCCTTGGTGCCCTGCATTCTCTAGCAAAGTGACCTTTCCTGTAGCAGTTCTAACATTCAACCTTTGTCTTATCAAAGCCAACATTTTCTTTGCCATTAAAATTTAGATTCCTTCCTGTCTTCTTTAAGAATCTCTTTGACATCTTGCTTACAAGTTTGTCACCTAGTAACTGTATCCCTCCAGAAGTGCTTTTGCGGGTATCAATGCATTCGGCGTGCTCAACGTCTGAAAATGGTTTAGAAAAGCCTTTGGACATCCTCTTTTAGAGGAGGTTGAGCTGACCCAGAAGTGGCAGAATTGGATCTTCTTCTCTTTGTTGACCTACCCTGGTTTGATCCAGCTGAAGGGCCTTCATCATCATCATCGTCTTCATCATCATCACTATCATGCTTTCTCTTGTGGTCTTTAACCTTGTTTGCAACTTCCTTATCCATGGCATCTTCATCTGCTGTAGGATCCCTAGATCATTCCATGGATGAATCATAAGATCAATGGCAATAAACTTTTGATTGAAAGAAAAACAAGAGTTGCTACAAACCCTTAAGATGAAAAATAAATAATGGAGTGGCTAACCTAATTTTGACTAAACTAGGTGTATTTATACTAACTAGGATTTGCCTTTGAGGGCTTTCTTTTGGGCTTTTTACATCTTGGCCCGTATACACAATAAACATTAATTAACATTGTCTTTCGAGCTAGACTTTTGTCTTGCATCTTCGAGTGACCGAAGCTTCTTTGTTCAGGTCCATTTATGTGATCCTAACACTATTTGTTATGCATACTTTAATTGGTTTTGTTATTGGGTACGTGTAAAAGGGCCTAAATCGCGCGTTTTGGAACGATTCTTGAATCGATTTTAAATCAGCCCCCTAGGCATTAATTTCTGAATTAATATGGTTGTTATAAGGTCTTTAATATATTACTAAATGATCCTTAAGCCATTGGTTACACGTACAAATCGGGGTTTTAATTCTAGTTAATTTATTTTTTTGATTCGTTGACTAAACAATTTATTTCTTGTTAATCATTTTGTTTTCATGGAAAATACATGCATGTTTGGCCATGGACTTAGCCAAACCCTTGTTAATACATGATATTATAGTATTATTATGTTTTGTATGCAAAACCGATGAAAACCATGACCACTTGTGACTTGATTCGCTTGATGTTGCATTTAAATTCCGTTTTGGGTTTTGCCATTGTTTCGGCTTCCGTTTGTATGGTTTTAATTTTTGTTGAAGCCATTGTTTGGGCACTTTACAGTAGTTAGACGATAGGATAAATGTATTTAATCATAAAATTATTGTAACCGATATTTGGATTCAAATGGCGCAAAAGTTAAAGGCATAAAGTCAAATTCGGAGCTGCTGGAGTAACCTCCACAAAAAATGGATTTCCCGGAGTTCTATAAGGAGTTAGAGGCTGAATTTTTGGGAGGAAGTGAAAAACTCATGGGGCTAAAATTTCTTCAACTGGAGCTCAGATTGGGGAAGATTGCTTCTAGGAGTTTTAGGCCCGTCAAGTCAGCTGAAATTTTATGGCAGTTATGGGCTTCAAGTTCATTTGGGGTTTCACTTGCTCATGATGGTTCTTGGAGCAAGTAGGAGCCCTCCTTGTGGTTGTGTGGTTAACCCTTAGTTGACTTTTTGGTTCTCGTGATGGCTCACGAAATCAAGCATAGGTTTTTCATCAGTTGAGGCTTTGCATACTTGTGGTTGTGTTTGTTTGTTTGCTTTTATATATGTTTGGAATGTATATAAACATGCAAATGTTTTTATAAAACAAAAATAAAACACAAACCATTTTTTAGAAACTAAATCATTGATTTAATTTAAAGTATAAATATGATTTGAAACTAAACACTTGTTTTTATATAAATAACACTAAATAAATGTTATGATTGTTATTTAATTTATGTATTGTTCAAACTAATATTTATTCCATCTAGGTTATATATTCGTCATGAAAATGAACAACTTGTCACACATAAATGATATAAAACAAGTATAAGACTTAAGTTAAAATAGGTTTTTTTAACTTGTGCTACGAAGGATGTATGCATGCTTCCTCGTACATACTTTTTTGATCATTTATCAAAATAATACCCGTCAAATTTAAGTCATGTCGTCTAATTGTGAAAGAAACACGAAAACTATGATCCGGTGGTCTTGGTGAGTCAAACCACATGATAGTCATTTTAGTAAGAGAGAAGAGAGAGAAAGTTAACTTGATAAAATAGAATGAACAAATGTAAGATACAAAAGACTTAACTCCTCTATGGAAGCCATAGAGGGGTATTTATACCACCACACATTACATAAGAATCCTATATTAACTATATTAGTCCCTGTGTGTGGTGATATGGTAAATAATGGTAATTCCATAAATGTCATCATGTAAAGTGAATTCCTAACAATGTTCCCCCACGGGACGATATACGGAATTACTTATAATATTTTCCTAACAAGTACATAATGATTAAGAACAAGAACTTCCATTGTGACACCCCTATTTTTGACATATAGCAGCGAAAGCTAATCTGAGGTATTACTTCATGGATCAACAGACATAATCATAGAAAATGACTCAAAAGAGACGTTTTGTAAAATTTAGTTATCATTCAATAAATCAGAGTTTTACAAATGGAGACAGGTCCTAAAATCTAGAAACATAAAGTTTGAATGATAACAATTTAGCCATCTTCAAGTCCATGCCACTCCATGCCATAAGTTGCTCAATTACATGAGTTAAACATGCTAAAAGGGTCAACACAAAGGTTGAGTGAGATTCATAGGTTTTCAGTTGTAATAGTTGAGTACAAGTTCAATAGTGGGTTACGTTGTTATGCACCCATAAGTGTAATAATTTTGATGAGTACAATTATTATGGAAAATAGTTTGAATACAAGTTATCATAGGTGGTAATAATTGCAACACATATAATTATCATATTATCTCCCTAAGCTTATGAATCACATATTTAAACTCAATAGAACCGGGAGCCTCTATCCGAAGACATACTGGGAGCTACTACCCAAAGAGATACTAGGAGCTATTACCCAAAGAGATACTGGGAGCTATTACCCAAAGAGAGACTGTGATGTCTTATGGGGAAATGGAGGTAACTTAGGCAATAATATATCAGGATAACATATAGTTGGAAAAGCGCTTGTATTCATAGTTTATAGCATGAATCCCCCACGGGATTATATAAAGATGAGACTATTCACAGTGATGGAACCATATCACATATTAAAATCACTTGTGTTTAATTTGTATAAAACAAGCATGTATCCCCCTCGCGGGTTTATAAAACATGTAAATAAGTAAAGGCGAGGCTATGAACTTCAATATCAGTTTTAAGTACTCGTGTATATTAAAAACAATTGAGCATGTATCCTTCTCGCGGGTTTATGAAATAATTTAAAGATTTAAAAGCGAGGTTATGAACTCACAATATCGGTTTTAAGTACTTGTGTATATTAAAAACAATTGAGCATGTATCCCCCTCGCGGGTTTATGAAACATTTAAAAGAGTGAAATGCAAGGCTATGAACTCACAATATCGGTTTTAAGTACTTGTGTATATTAAAAACAATTGAGCATGTATCCCCCTCGCGGGTTTATGAAACATTTAAAAGAGTGAAATGCAAGGCTATGAACTCACAATATCGGTTTTAAGTACTTGTGTATATTAAAAACAATTGAGCATGTATCCTCCTCCTGGGTTTATAAAACATTCAAAAGGTTGAAATGCGAGGCTATGAACTTACAATATCAGTTTTAAGTACTTGTGTATATTAAAAACAATTGAGCATGTATCCCCCTCACGGGTTTATGAAACATTTAAAAGAGTGAAATGCGAGGCTATGAACTCACCTTAACAGTACAGTGAAGTCTGATTGATGGCAAAAGTATATTAGGTGAAAGTAACGGCTTCGTCACGCAACCTAGGGTAATATGTCAAGTCTTAGTGTGATAGTTTATGTTTCAAAACTTCACGATGTTTAACGTACATGTTTGATTTATCAATTTATGGAAATATTGTATCACTGTTCAGGCTATCATAATCCAGAGGCCATGTAGTATTGTTTGATTAAATCGTAAACACAGCAAACTCGTCAAAAAAAAAACTCAAATGGAACCCCTTACATGAAACTCCCTAGTAACATGATACGATAAGATTTTAAGATTCTTCAAAAGCTAGTCGGTGATAAATTACGTTAAATATATAACGTAATTGATTTATAATGCGTCAATCGATGATTAATAATGATTAATGTGTCGGGTTTTGATAAAATCAAGTTTTATAATATTAATATATATTTTTATAATTTGTATTAAAATATTATATTTTAAATTTTTAAGAATACAAAAATGGCAATATATACCCTTGGTTTATAAACTTTTACAAATTTAGTCCTTGATGTATAAAGTATATATAATTTAAATCTTTAACTTTAAAACTTGGCAAGATAGGTCCTTATAGTTATAACTTTAGGAAAATGACATTTTCAGCCCCTTTAGTTATAATTTTTAGAAAGTTATGATATATACCCCTTGCATGGAAATAATTTACAAATCAAGTCCAAAAAGCCATGCAAGCTTATTTTAGGATTCCAAATGATATTTGCAGGTTATAGCTTATTAGAATAAGCTAAAATAAAATGTTCTAACGTAACAAAAGTTTAGAAAAAGGATTCGTTAGCTAGAAAATCAAACAGGTCGTTTTTAGGGTTTTAATAAAAAACACATGGTTTTGAGAATTCAAAGCTTCAAACAAGAGTTCATATATGATCTTAAGAGTATTATAAACATTCTAATACAGATTATAAGCTTATTGAACAAGAACTAAGCTTACTTGAGCTAGAAATGGGTCGAAATGGGGTTTTCGGGTTTGTATGCCTAGTAACGACTTCAAGTGCTCCTTTTTCTTGATTCTTGGCTTCTTTTCTGAGCTTAGGGACTTCACTTGATCCTTCTTGGTCTGAGTTAAGACTCCATTGTTGTGTATGATGAAATTTGAGGTGTGATTTGAAGGAATGAAGGGTGCGGCTATTTATAGGGTAAAAATACCCTTGGTGCCCAAGTGTCTTGGTGTGGTGGCCAAGTTTCTTGGAGTGGGGTGCAAGGGTGATGACTAAGGAGTGCATAGGATGAGTCTTGAGGTCTAGGAAGTAGTTTTGATGAGGTATGTGGTGTTGGTTTAGCCGCGGCAAACAAAAAGGGACAAGTGGGTAACAAGGCTAACTTGGTGGCCAAGGGAGGTGAATAAGGTGCTTGTGAGCTGCTTGGTGATATAAGGGTGAGGTCATGGAGGTGCTTGAGTAGTAGCTTGGGATTAAAATGGGTAAAAATGAAGAAAAAGAGCGGCAGGTTGGATTCTATTTAGGGTTAGGGTTTCTAGTTTTTAAAACATGTTCATGAAATGAAATGGAGGAAAAATAACATTTAAATGTCGTGCATAGTGAGCTTGTACCTTGTGTTAAAGTAGTTGTACAAATTCCTTAAGAAAAAATGGAGGGAAATGGCTTATTTTGAATTCGTGCTTCATTGATTTGTACATTGAGCTTTAGAAAGTTATACATTGTTTTGGAGGGAAAAGTTGTTTAAATATTGTTCATTGTACACTTGTACACATGCTTGAAGGCTTGCACATTCATTTTATATGTATACATTACATATAATTAGGGTTTTGACGTAAAAGTTAACGTTTAATACTTGATTTGAAATAACGTTTTGAAAAGTACGTTAAATGGATAATGTACTTGGTAAAAATGATATTAAGATATAGACTTGACATATTAGGATGTTTACATGATGTAAACATAGATGGAATAGGCATAGGTAGTTGCGTGAGCTCGTTTACTTTAGAAATGTAAACTAGGTTACATAATGGAATGGAATAAAAGCGAAAAATATTCCCGTGAAAAAGGTTATAGTTAATATAGTAAGTAGATATTACATTGATAAAAATACTGGAAAATTACGGGTTGTTATATCCATGAAGCTTCCAATGCTGATGACGTCTTCTGTGGTGTTTGACTTCAAGTCTGCACTCCAACATGAATCATCTTTGTAGTACTTTGTAGGAGAAATACTGTAATAGGCACGAACTAAGTAACCCATACACTTCTGGTTAAGGAGAAGCTTCTAAATTAGCTTCCCCCTAATTCATGCCCCATATTCTTAATTTAGAAGCTTTCAAAGCTTCCCCCAAACTAGCAATGAATCAGCTTCCCCCTAATTCATGCCGCATATTCTTTATTTAGAAGCTTTCATAGCTTCCCCCTAAACTAGCAATCCTATCTTGAGCAGTTTCAAAGCTTTCTTAATGGCTTAGAATAATTAAGTGCACAGTGGAATTGGTAGGGTACCACATCAAATATTACTGCTTCTTTAAGAATAAGCTTAGTGATTGATTGTTTGGGTTAAGCATTATCTGGATCAGTAACGTATCTTCTCACGCTTGAATAATTCTTCTCACAACACTTCCCCCTAGAAATTCAAATAATGCATACTAAAGTTCTCAAGATATCACTTCCCCCATGTGTCTGAAGAAATGCACCCAAAAGCCATAAATTAAAGCTCTGATTTTCTCTGCGGTTATGACATTAGTCTTCCCGGCATTGCCTAACTTAATAAAAATTCAAGAAAGATGTCCTATGTCAAGCTTTCAAGAAAAAGAAGGCAAAGATGTCCTAGTCTTCCCCTGCGGTTTCGACACGTCAGAATCAGCAAAACCTTGGACGCACATTTACTTGAGTACTTGTGTGAAGAATAAATTAGCTCTGATCTAACCCGTGAGAATCAATTGCTGATCAAATCTCTACTCATAACCTCTCTCTGGCTATCATTTTACCAACCATTTTGTAGGCTATTTGAAGTAACCACTAATGATGTAAACTCGATATACCAAACTTGAAACTGAAGTAGAATTCCCCGTTCTTGTGACTTAAGCTTGCACTAATGTTGGAAGAATAGTGTATAGAAACTCAATACTTACCAAGCAAAGTATGAGACATTCATCACTCTTTACGATTATCCATAACGTCTTCTGCGTGTGACACTAAGAACTACAATGTATCTCCTTTAAATGATAGTTAACCAGGTCTTCAACCATCCACCCCGACTGCTGGAAACTAAATAATCTAAGATTTCATCTAAATTCTTGAGCCCGAGCAAGTTATCATTGAACATCATGCATCCAACCAATTATGAATGACTAAATTTTAACTTCAAGATAAAATAAGTTCACGCCTTCGTAAAATGCCACTTCAATCTCAAATAAGTGATACCTGATCAACTCCGTAGTTACAAAAAATTAATTCCAAATCTAGCCTTTAAGTTTCATGATTCTTTATCCAAATTGATCCCAGTCTCGTCACTTAAAAATCGTCTTGTCACTTTTTCATTTTAATCCACAACAAAATACTGTACCAAAATAATTATCAACCCGATATTATACCAACACAAATTTCATGTGAATTAGTAGCCAAAAGTCAAACCAAAATGACTAGGTGCTTCCATTATCCATCAACCAAACAATTCGTCCCAATAAGTCTATACTATGCAAATTACTTAGCACCTTGGCCTATGAAAATTTTGGTAATTGAGGCAAGTACACGAACATAATAGTCCAACCAAAATAATCAGCCCTCTAATTGAGACAAATACTTGGCCCAAACAATACTAACCCCAAATTTTTAGATATATATATCTTTTGCCCTAATAGTTATCAATTCCCACAACCCTAATTACACCTAACAAAAAACGCAGTCACCAACATTTTCTCCCAAAAACAATGAAACGCATCATCAACCTATAATCACAAAAAAAACCACACGCATCTATCCCTCCTTGATTATATCAAACAAAATCTTCTCATGATTATATCAAACCCAATTACCAAACAAAGCCTCATTGGTTTCTTACGTAACCGTAGCTGCAACCCACGAAGTTAGATCTCTTTCATCTTGTGTAAACCGAGCACCAAACAATGGCTTTAAGATCTTGCATAGCAAGGTCTCAGGTAGCGTGTTTTTGTTTTGAGTGTCTTTAAACGAAACAAAGATAATACTATAACCCAAGTGTTATAAGTATTATCTTTAAATTCGAATATTAAAGATGATGTTTTTACCTTCACATAGATCGATGAAGAGTTTGTGTTCAACTAAAAATCTTAAATGATTTTAAATGAAAGTTGAACAAATCTGAGATCGAGCTTTGTTTTGATTTGAATTCGAGTTTTGATTGATGGAGGATGGAGGTGGTGATTATAATTGTGACAAAGGGATTTTAGGATTAGATTTGGATTTGTGATGATGTTGGATTTGTAATTGAAGTTGGTTGTAGTAATTGTAGATGGTGTTTATGATGTTGGCTAATGTTGTTGATTGTTGTGTATGGTTGTTGTAATCAGTTGTTGTTTGTTTAAGATCGAGTCTGTCTTCTCTCCTTCTTCATTTATGTCTTAGTTTAGACTTGTTGTCACGACTCAGTGAGTCGACTCGGGTCAACTCGGTAAATACCAAGTTGACTCGGTTAGGTCTGGTAGGTTGCTAATTCGGTCCCTGCTAAGGGTAATTGCGAATTCGAGCAACACTATGGAAATCGCGATTTCGGTTGACTCTGTAAGACTGCGAATTCAGGTGACTCTGTAAACTGTGAATTCGGGTGACTCAGAAGTTGCTAATTCGGTTATGCAAATTCGGTGTCTGAAGAAGCTGCCAATTCGTATCTGCGAATTCGGTTACTGAAGAAGTTGCCAATTCGGTTGCTTCTTTGAGTTGTACCATTATCCTTGCTTTTATTGTCCTTTTACCATCTTTATCCATTTTTTTCTTTACCCAGAAAAAGATAAGCTTTAAAAATGAGCATGTTTGCATCAAATAAGCTTCTACAAATAGGTTACCCACTCAATAAGCCAAACTAAAACCACCAGATAAGCTTATAAACGACAGTTTTGCCCACAAAAATAAGCTGAAAATAAGCTGTGATAAAATAAGCTTTAACAAAGCTTATAACAACCAGAAAGCTTCAACCCATCTTTTTGATATTAAAAAAACATTAAAACACTAAAAAGATTTAGACTTGTGACTTTTTGTACCAGAATAAGCCATGAAAAATGAGCAGAAAGTAAGCTGTAATACAGCAGGAACCACGAAACCACAAACACGACTCAAACCATGGGTTTTGAACAAGAATAAGCCCACAAAATGAGCTGTAAAAATGAGACAACAAACCCAAATACACAACTGTGACATAACTGAGAAAAAATCGAGACCAATCTGACATAAATAAAACCGACCCAAAAGTATGTAGCCATGGCTCTTGATACCAATTGAAAGAAACACGAAAACTATGATCCGGTGGTCTTGGAGAGTCAAATCACATGATAGCCATTTTAGTGAGAGAGAGAAGAGAGAGAAAGTTAACTTGATAAAATAGAATGAACAAATATAAGATACAAAAGACTCAACCCCTCTATGGAAGCCATAAAGGGGTATTTATACCATCACACATTACATAAGAATCCTATATTGACTATACTAGTCCCTGTGTGTGGTGATATGGTAAATAATGGTAATTCCATAAATGTCGTTACGTAAAGTGAATTCCTAACAAATTGGTTAAGAACATTTGCATTTGCTCTTCACTCTGCGTGAGACGTAGGTAAAGTGTAACCCAAGGTGATTATTCTCTATGCGTGAGACCTAGATATATTCTCACATGTTCTCGCATTGGATGACTTAATCAAGTTAAGCATGTGAGACCTTGGCTCAAGGCAAGGATGGGACTAAACATGCCAGCTTGACATTGTTTCTTCAGTTATAAATGTCATGAGTCCCATATGGTCTAAGAATTGCACAGGTTTTTGCAATTGGTAAACGTTGCCTACCTATTGAATCTATCATTGCTAGCAGATCAACTAATGTAATGGTGGAACCTCAATGAGGATCTTATCCTTTTCGTAAAATTAATTGTTTTATATATAAACTTGGGTAGTTAATTTTAAAAGGATTAATTATTGAAAATACTAAAATCTTAAACTTTATTTTGTAGATGGCTGCAACTCAAACCAGTAACAACAACTCAATCAGGTCAATTCTTGAAAAAGAGAAGTTGAATGGTAGCAACATTTTAGATTGGTATCGCAACCTGAGGATTGTCCTCAGGAATGAACAAAAGTTGCACCACCTGGAAGAGGCCTTACATGAAGCGCCTCCTGCCACTGCAACTGCTGTTCGTAACGCCTACACCCGTAAGGTTGCTGAACAACAAGAAGTAGCTTGTCTTATGCTGGTTAGCATGACCCCCGAGATCCAAAAGAACTTGGAGGACCGACCAGCATTTGAGATCCTACAAGATCTGAAAACTATGTTCCAGTAGCAGGCTGAGCAAGAATTGTTTGAAACTGTCAAGGCATTTCATGCTTGCAAGCAAGAGGAGGGGCAATCTGTTAGCACCTATGTGCTAAAGATGAAAGCCTACTTGGATCAGATGGAGCATCTTGGCTATCCCATGCCTCTAGTCCTTGGAGTAAACATGATTCTTACTTCACTCTCAAAGGATTATGACCAGTTCGTGCAAAATTATAACATGTACGGCATGGGGAAGACTATACCTGAACTGCATGCCATGCTAAAACTTGCAGAAAATGGTATACCCAAGAAAACTCCTGCTGTCCTAGCTATAAGGCAAGGTCAAATCCAGAAACCTAAATCGCAAGCACAAGGCAATGGAAAGCAAAGAGGCAAGGGAAAAAGCAAGTTGGCTTATGATCCCAAGCACAAGATCCCCCCACCTACTAAAAAGAAGCATCCTGCTAAGGACACTGAGTGTCACCACTGTCACAAGACTAGACACTAGAAGAGGAACTATCCTCTATATTTGGCAGAGTTGAAGAAGAACAAAGCCAGTGCATCTGGCACATCCGGTATCTTCACTATAGAACTGTTCTCATTTCCTAAAAGTAATACCTGGATTTATAACACTGGTTGTGGAACTCATATTTGTAATACAATCCAGGGGCTTAGAGGATATTGGAAGTTAAATAAAGGAGCTTTGGATATGTATGTTGGCAATGGCCATAGTGTAGCTGTCGAAGCCATAGGGAGCTTTGAACTTATACTCCCTAGTGGAATGATTCTTGTATTAGACAATTGTTATTTTTCCCTTTCTATTACTAGAGGGATTGTTTCACTTTCACGTTTATGGGACAAATGTTTTCGTCATGAATTTATGGATAATGGTGTTATTTCAGTTTCAAAGGATAATATATGTTATTTTAATGCTTTTCCACGTGATGGCATTTTTGAGATTGATATGCATAATCATATATCCAATGAACGTTCTATATACACATGTAGCAACAAGAAAACCAAGCACAACTTGGATTCTACTTTTCTATGGCATTGTCGTCCTGGCCATATAAACAAGAAAAGCATTGAGAAGCTACAACACGATGGGCTTCTTGAATCAATTAATGATGAGTCTTTTGACGTATGTGTATCTTGTATATCTGGCAAAATGGCAAGAAAGCCTTTCACTCATGCAAGTGAAAGAGCTGATGATCTACTTGGAATCATACATAGTGATGTATGTGGATCATTTAGAACCACATCTAGAGAAGGTGCTAACTGCTACGTTACTTTTATTGACGACTTTAGTAGATATTGTTATGTTTACTTGATTAAACATAAACATGAAGTTTTTGAAATGTTTAAGACTTTCCAAAATGAAGTAGAAAATCAACTCGAAAAGACTATAAAAGCACTTTGATCAGATCGAGGAGGCGAGTATTTAAGTCAAGAGTTTTTAGATCATCTAAGGAGTCATGGGATCATCTTACAACTTACTCTTCCCTATACGCCACAACACAATGGTGTATCAAAAAGGAGAAATCAAACTTTACTTGATATGGTTGGATCCATGATGAGTCTAACTACTTTGACAATGTCCTTTTGGGGCTATGCTCTAGAGTCTGCTGCACGCATACTCAATATGGTTCCAACAAAGAAGGTTAATAAGACACCATACGAGATGTGGCAGGGGAAAGTCCCGAATATGTCTTACTTGAAAGTCTGGGGTTGTGAGGCGCTTGTTAAACGTGACACGCCAAACAAACTTGAGTCCAAATCTATCAAGTGCATCTTCGTAGGATACCTAAAGGAAACAATGGGTTACTACTTCTACAACCCACTTGAGAACAAAAATTTTGTTGCTCGCTATGCTGAGTTTTTTGAGACCAATCTCATAAAAGAAGAAGCAAGTGGGAGCACCGTAGACTTTGATGAAATTCAAAGTGAAGATGCATAACCTTCTAAGAACACTAGTCTTCATCAACATGAGGTCAAACCCGACAATGTAGAACCTCAAACTGATGTAATTCCCGCTCGTAGATCCGCAAGGATATCTCAAGCACCTGAACGATATGGTTTCTATATCGATGCTGAGGAACATGAGTTAGGAGATCATTGTGAACCTCCTAACTATCAAGCTGCATTATCGGATCCTGAATTTGAAAAGTGGCTTGAAGCTATGAACGCGGAAATGCAATCCATGAAAGACAACTAAGTTTGGAACTTAGTTGATCTTCCTCCTAATTGTAAGACTGTTGGGAGTAAATGACTCTTCAAGAAGAAGACCAATATGGATGGCAATATACATACCTATAAAGCTTGTCTTGTGGCAAAAGGTTTCACTCAAACCTACGAGGTTGACTATGAAGAAACCTTCTCGCCTGTTGCATACATAAAAGCTATTAGGATTCTCATAGCCATAGTAGCGTATTATGACTATGAGATTTGGCAAATGGGTGTCAAAATCGCCTTCTTAAATGGTCTCTTAAATGAAGACGTTTATATGGTGCAACCTAAGGGGTTTGTGAATCCTAAGCATTATGGACGAGTATGCAAGCTTCAAAGATCCATTTATGGACTCAAGCAAGCTTATAGGAGCTGGAACAAGAGATTTGATAAGGAGATCAAAAGGTATGGTTTCACTCAAAATCCCGATGAGCCATGTGTATATAAAAAGGCTAGTGGAAGTATCATCGTCTTCCTAATCTTATATGTCGATGACATATTACTCATGGGAAACAACATTCCAATGCTACAAGATGTAATATCCTGGCTTGGAAAATGTTTTGCCATGAAAGACTTAGGTGAGGCGGCATACATTTTAGGAATCAAAATCTATAGAGATAGATCAAGGCGATTGATTGCTTTAAACCAAAGTGCATACATTAACAAAACCTTGAAAAGGTACAGGATGGATACTTCCAAACGTGGAACTATCCCAATGCAACCCAATGTAGACTTGAGTAACACTCAAGGTCCCTCCACACTGGCTGAGGTGAAGCAGGTGAAAGGAATACCTTATACTTCGGCTGTGGGTTCCATCATGTATGCTATGAGGTGCACTAGACCTGATGTAGCATTCTCTCATAACCTAACGAGTAGATACCAACAGAATCCAGGCGAAAGTCACTGGACTGCTGCTAAGAACATACTAAAGTATCTCAGAAATACTAAAGATATGTTTCTTGTTTATGGTGGTGATTCCACAACAAAGCTTGGTGTTACTTGCTACACCGATACTAGTTGGGAGACTAGTCAGGATGACCTTCAATCTTAAACGGGGTTTTTCTTCGTGATGAACGGATGCGCTGTTGATTGGAAAAGTTCTAAGCAAAGCACTACCGCAATGTCTTCTATAGAAGCTGAATACATAGTTGCTGCTGAAGCTGCAATGGAAGCTATTTGGATACGTAAATTCATTTATGGGCTTGGCGTTGTCCCCATCATTGATAGACCTATGGATATGTACTGTGACAACACAGGTGCCATTACCATAGCCGACGAACCTAGTGTTCAAAGGGGTGCTAAACATTTTTGACAAAAATATCACTTTATTCGAGAAGCTATTCAAGAAGGTGATATTCGTATTCTTAAAGTTCATATAGATGACAACTTAGCTGATCCGTTTACAAAACCAGTGCCTTGTACCAAACATGTTGAGCATGCTAAGAGCATTGGACTTAGACCAGCTATTAGTTTCATGTAGATCTGCTTATTTTAGTATTTGAATAATTGGGATGTAAAATAGTTTTATTTCATAATGAATTGATATACTTGGTGTGATCATTTTCATTCTATA